>VWZN01007394.1:57740-70288 GCA_013396955.1 Regulus satrapa
GGGGGGGGGGAGAAGATCTTTACATAAAGATTGCACAAGCACCGTTAGGCTTGTATTCATAATTAGTTTTAAGATAAAACCAACAGGGTCATCACTGTTTTCCAGTTAAATCTACGCATTTTCAGTCCCAAGATCATGCCTAAATCAATGTGCTTTAAATAGAGGCCAATGTGTTCACCTGTACTGCTGAAAGCAGTTGGCAGTTAATCCGAGGGAAACGCTGGGATGGGGATAGGTGGGAAGACAAGGCCGGCTGAGTTCTCATCCCAGAGGCAGTGTGTAAGAAAGACCCTGGTGTAACAGCCCAGAATAAGAGGGAGGGAAAAAGCAAGAGCCAAAGAATCCAACTGCTGTCTCAATAAATTCTTATTCCATAAAAAGACACCGAAATTAGATGACATCTCCACATCATGATAGCTTCCTTTATATATAGGCATGAAGTTTCTAGTGCCTGATAGAAAGTAAGCAGAACAGTTGCTAATTTTATTGTGAAAAAAAACCCAGAACAACACAGTGATTTCAGTAATTGTTCAGTCTGAAAATGACTAACACAGAAAGAGAAAAGGGCTTCTGATTACAGCACCTGCAAGAAGCTCTTCAGGCTCCTCACCCCTGTAAATGTTCTTTCAGCGTTGAATGTGCTTAGAGCTCTAGAGTGCCTTGATTGGATGCCATTAGAAGATATTTCCAGACAGATGCCTTAAACAAAGCCTGGTATTCTCCAAATACAAATGTGCCTTAGCAAAGAATGTTTGTATATAAAAAAATAATTCTATTTTTCAGATATTGCCTTGTCATGTGACATGTGCCACTTGAAATTGTAACATTTCATATGTCTCAACACTAGGAGGTTTTCACCATAGAGCATTATATACTGCATCTATAGTCAATATTGAAATATTCAATGCATGAAAGCTGGAGTTAGAAAAATGCAAAGCAGAAATAAGAAACATTTTGAATAAAAAAGCATAGGTAACATAGGAACAGGATGCATTTGTTATTCTAAGACTTCTGAAGAAACCTCACTTTTCCTTTGTTTTCCAGGAATTCTGAACTACCATCAGCTGCTGGGAAAAGTAGACACATTTGTTTGTTGAGACATGGTTTGAAAAGTTTGTAACATCCCTAAGATACTGCAGTTATGAAGATGCCCCCTGTGAATGTCTTCTCTGCACTTGGGAAAACTCTGTTCTGGCCAGAGGATGTCATCACAGGTCAAAGTCCAAGATCTGGAAGTTATAGCCCAGGCTCATTCCCTGATTTCCACTCATCTTTAGACTACCTAGAAGTCAGTAAATTAAAAGTATTTGAACTGGGAGCCAGGGCTTTTTTTGAATAAGTGTTTTTGAGACTTGTGATCCCTCAGCACATATCACACTGCACTAAAGCTCACAATGAGCCTCCTTGCTAAGGCACCCCACATCACTACCTCCACCCCAGTCCCCTGGTGGGTCATACTACAGCACATCCCACCCTAGAGCTTCTTAAACTCACACCACAGCAAGCTCCCACTGCCCTTTCTACATTCCTATAGGGAACAAGTGCTGTAAAAAGATTTTATTCACTTCCTAGCTATGCAAAGGCAAGTTTCATCTTAACTTCTCTGGGCACAGACACCTGTCAAAACATGAATCTAAACATTTCCAGAGTTTGCTGTCTTCAGTCTGCTTCCTATGTAGGCAAAAGAACTGCCCAAATTTGAACCCATAGCCTGCTGCTTGCCAACATGCCTAACTGAACCATCACATTGCTGTTAGATGTTCCAGCTGTGCTACTCATTTATTGCCACAGGGTCACCTTACCAAAAAAACACACAAAGTTCAGTTTGGAGTGTCTTTCATGTTTGGGGATGGGGGGAGGTTTGTTTTCTTTTTTTACATAACTGAATATTTCTTCCACTTACTTTTCAACCTTCAGCAGTTCTGGGTTTTTTTTACTAGCCTGCTACGTGTGGTTGCTCCTTAGTTACCATGACACCCACTAATGTGCAGAAGGTTAGAGCCCAAGAACAGAAAACAGCTGAGTCACGTGAGAAGATGGACAAGTTGTCAAGCAGATAAGTCTAAAAAGCACACAGAGGCTCCTTGGCTGACGTAAATCAGTGCAGCACCATTGAAGTCAGAGTTATAAATCTCTCCTTCTGACTTGGTAAATACCTTCAGGGATCAGAGCTGCACCTGCAGTTCTGTTGTTGCAGTTGAGCTTTTAGGAACTACATCTATAGATCTCTGAAATAAGCACAAATACAGATGTAAGTATGTAATTCAGCATTTATCAGAAGATATTCAGACTTTCCTGGAGGTATAACCAAAAAAGTGTATGGAATACGAATACTGAAAGAAAAGCAGAGTTACAACTAAATCTCAGATCCAAAGGACATGGAACAGACTTGAATTTCATGGCACAAGCTTCCCCCTGCTCCAGTCAGAGACTCAGCCCCGAATATCAAGTTCTTAAAATCCAAGTGACTGATAGGAGTTTCATATTTTCCTTCTAGTGGGAAAGTAAAAGTTAAGAAATGTATGGTCCTGCAACTTCTGCATTAGAAGATCAGGATATATCCAGCTTGGAAAGCTTTGTGGCAGCTGTGCGATGGGTAAGTTGATGATTACACTGCATGACATATTGAATTGCCTTTTTATGTAAATGGGTGAAGTTCTAGCCCTGCTAAGGCCAATGTGACTTCTGTCAACACCTCGGGAAACTCTGTGTTATGTTTGCTTTAATAATTTAAAGAACCAAATGAAGCCTTTGGGAATGAAACACAACCTGTCCCACACTAGGTTTGACTGTGGGCTGGGTTTGGGGAATTCCTGCTTCCTCGGTCCCTCTCAGGTGGGCTCAGCACACCAGCCCCCAGCATCACCACATCACAGAAGAAATAGGAGCAGAGCTACAAAATAAACCTCATAAGAAAGGGTTATTTCTGATCTGTTTTTTATTAAGGCTGTACAAAAAGCTGCTATTGTAATGAGGGTGGGGACAGGGTAGTGCAGCAGGAGGTGAGAGGGGCCCTCAGGGCTGGCATGCTCCAAAACTGCAGCATGACACTCAGTGCCCTGTCCTCTGTAATTGCACAGGGGAAAGCCCAGCCTGTACTTCTGCTGCCAAGACAGGGGGCAAAACTAATATAGACATGACTTTTTATAAAGAGGTCCCTAACAGAGTCCAAGGTTTCAAAGCATCTTTTGCTACTACTCTATTCTTGATCAAAAAGCCAAACCCCTGAAACTGATTTTGCCTTTTCAGATTGGCTAGCTTTGCTGATCACACAAAGAAATGATGGGTTTTTCATTGGTATCAGCATTAACAGGAATCCAGAAAGGCACGCCTGTCTAGCAGCAGTTACTAGGGATCACTGTGCTTTGCGTACAGCATCATTAACACACCAAATGAGAGGCTGAAGGGAAAGCTCCTGCTGCAGCCTGGGCTCCCATGGGAAAGCAGCAATGCTGTCTGCTGAGCCTTAGCATGCTGCTTTTCCTCCACAGGCTTGTATGTGTGTTTTTGTGGTTTTTTCCTACTCCTGTCCACTGCAAATTCTACTGCTAAAGTGTGCACAGAGGCACAACAAGCAGTGTCAGGAACCAGCAGGAGCTTTTCCTGAGCTGCAGCGAGTGTTTTCAGATCTGTGTCACCGAGGCTCCCAGGAGGCCCGATGGGCACAACGCCGAGCAGCAGTTGCAAAGTTTGAGAACTGTCTAGATTAAGGCACTCAGCACTATTATCATCCATTACTGATCGAGTATTATAGCTCCAGACCTTTTTTTTCCTACAAACAACAAGGGCCTTGAAGTTTCTTGCTGATTTAGAAGTTTTATTGTATGGCAGTAGCCTTCTGAGCATCAGTGAAGATGACAACTGAGAAAGATGTTCTGGCCGAGGAATTTTTGTTGTTTTCTAGTAGTGCTTCTGCTAAAGGATAATTCTGCAAAATAACATGTGTGGGCTCATTGATTTGCTTAATAGAAACAGTGAAGAACCTGAACTGAGCAGAGCTACAGAAGAGATATTATGTTATCTTGCCTTTGTTCAAGCTTATGACGTGGTTCAAGCCCATTATACACGCCAAGCAACAATAAATATTTGACCTGTGAATGCTAGAAGGGAATTCATCCTTATTTCCTCCCCTCAGATTACATAAATCTAAATGACAAGCTATTTAATCTGGGTAATAGTTAACAGTCTCTGATTGCAGCTGTTAATATTACCCAAAGGAATACCAGCTACTAGTCAAGAGAGCTGTGGTAACACCTTGCTAATAAGATCCATATTTCAGGATACTCAAACTAATAGTTTGATTCCCATAAGCCCATTTCAAAAACAAAAACTAATTGGCATTTACAATATCAGGGTGAGTAAGAGGGTCCAACTCTATACAAATCCTTCACATTTTTGGAGACTTATTGGACTGGACATCCTGGAATTGCCTTCGGCTTTCCATCTCAGGCACCTGAGACTACATTTTACTTCTGATATGAAATTGCTTTCAGTCTGGTTTCTTTAAATAAAACCTTTAAAGCATTTTACATTGCATAATATAGCCTTCACAGAACCATCACCTCTGAAAGTGCTAATGACCTTCAGAATAACTCTTGCAAAGCATAAGGGAATCAAAATGTGGTTCTGGGTTTTCTCTCTCTCTTTTCTTTAATTTCAAAACTCTCTTTCCCACTGATATTTGGAGATACCTAGTTTTTCCCTTTTGGAAAGAGGCTTTATACTACACTGCTAACTTGTATATGTGAGATAGATGGAACATAATAATCTTAAGAGATCACTCATCACAGCAATTGTCAGGGCAGTAACACCTTCTCTCTTCAGGGCTTCCTTTTTCAGGGGAAAAAGACAGTATTCAACACAAATTCACAATATCATTTCTTTTCCTCTCCCTTGAACCGGGTCATCCCTAGGAGCCTATTTAGCTCTCCACACTACTCTCTTCTAGAAAATTTTGTGTCACCTGCCCAAAGCAAAGCCATGCTAGGAGAACAAGCCCACAGCTGTCTGCTTGGCTCCTTGGGCAATGTCTGTTGGTTGTGCCTTCAAAATGAAAGTGTGGGAATTCTCTCTGAGAAGTCGGGCACTTGGATGCAGATACTCTCAAAGTTTAGCACTTCCTACATGCTTAATGTTATTTCCTGAAGTGTCTGATTGCTGTTTGATTTAATTTGATATGGTTTTACCTGATGAGAAAAAACATTTTTCAGGTAAAAGAGGAAGCCAGAGAGTGTAGCACTGGGCTCTAACTCTGCCATTCAGAAGTCACTCTTCACTATAAAATTTAGTCACTTTTTGTTAAACCATTCTAAGTTTGTTGAAAAAATATCCCAAAGAGTACTGAGCTAGAATAAAATGTTGAACCTTTCTGTCTTTCTATTTTTCTTAGGGCCCTAGCTGAAGCTAAATAAAAAAGGGTAGAAACATGACTAGCTAACCAAAACTATGATTTTGGAATGCACCACAAAGACAGGAAGATTTTTTTTCCTTTTTCATATGGCTTGCAAATTTGTACAGTTTTCAGATTCTTTTATACATTTTGGTGTAACAGCTATACCTTGAGTTTTTTAGTACACAGTCAAGTACTTTGAAAGTTGCTCTTACGCTTTTCCTCCCTTCTTGTATGTGTAGTTGAAATATCATTACTGAAATAGAAGTAAAGTTGGTTTGTTCAGCTGCAACACAACTACAGAAACCAACTACTTTCTGCAGTCACTGGGGAGTTTGATTTGCTTAGATATGGGAGAAACAATAACGTACTCACAAGGAAAAGAAAACAACACATGAAACAAGTTACTATCTGGAGAACATGAAAAGTACTGGAAATTAAGTTCTAGGCCTATATTATTAATTTTTGGTTGTGAAATATAATATCAGAAAACACTCAAAGCCTAGAATTTGATGAGATACAGTTGCCATTCTGGGGCAGTACTAATAGCCTAATTCAGATGAATTGAAAGCTGTCTGTCTCAGGCAGACTTTGGGAAAGTTCTTTTAACCATTTTAGTTATTAGTTTGGGGGACCAGGTGGCAGTGGGCTAAAACATCAGTGTCCCATTTTACAGACACATAATTACAATCAAAAGTACAAATGGCTTCAAAAACTTCAATTTATGAGAATTTTGTCACCTGCTATGGTTAGTAAGTATTCTCTGATTTAGCTGAACCCATGAATCCAATGTCTTTTTATCCCTAAGACTGTCTTTTTTATATTTGTGCAAACCTTTTTGCAGACAGTGTTTTCCTGAATAATTGTTTTATAAACTGAAGCCATTGGTGGGGAGAGGGGAGTTGTTGATGGCCAAAGGAAGATGCTTGAACAAAAAATTATACTGGAGAGCAGGACAATACCAGGTATTCAGATTTATGTCAAGAAATGATTCTTAAATTTTGTAGAACTGCTTCTGAAGATATGAACAATAATTTAATTAAACTTCTGGAGGAGGAAAAAAAAGGGCTCTGCTACAGTGCGGGGATATTCAGCACTAAGATCAATCCATAACAGAAAACAGTGATGTTACCACCAGGTTTCCACAGTGGTTTCCTATGAACTGTTGTTTAATGGAATTATAAATAGTTTAAATATTGCAGCTGTGACTCAGTTATTTTCAATACCGGGGAATACCTTATTAGGATTTGCTCCCACCAAACCTTCTTTGCTTACCATGACAGTCAGGCTACCATGGCTAAATATAGATTATAGAAGAAAGTTGCTAACACTTTCAACTTCAAGCACACACTTAGACAAATACTATAAATAGGCTGATGTTTTGTAAACTAGCACTTGCCAGAGGCACAGACTACTACATGCTTTCCTGTGGGAATTTTTTCCCTGTGTTGTGTTTATGAGACAATTAGCTAGTCTTAGATATCTGAGCTCTCTTTTTATTACAATGAATTTCAAGTCCAATAGCAGCAAGAGATTGACAAAGCTTGTGAGCAGCAAGCTTTCAGGCAAGCTGCCCAATATAGTTTTGCCAATACACTGATCTGTACTACCCTTGCTATGTCTGCCCTGATTTCTCCAGGGTACAATTAATTCCAGTTCTTGTGCTGGCTTAGTCCTAGTGTAATCACAGCCTTGGTGGACCTGTCAAACGTTGTGTTTCGCTGTGGATTTGGAGAACATTCAGAAATTGGTTCACTAGAGTGCATTGTTGTGTGTTAGTAATGGACTGAAATACCTGCCTGTAAGGTTTCTGAGGTTGGAGATCTGAGCCTGCAGTGTTTCACAGGTCAGATCAAACTGGGGTTCAGTTTCAAACATCTCACCAAACCCCATGTTTTTCCTTAAAGCCGTGTCCTATTAAAAGTACAATCTTGCATTCAGTGCAAAAAAAGAAAAACAGCAACAGCACTCCTGCACCAAAAGCAAGTTAATCTATCAGCATGCAGCACACTTAGGCCAGAGCTGTTTTAACTCTAGTTATATTTGCTTTAAGCTACAGCCAGACATATAAAGGTAATTAACTCTAACATTGAAACCTGTATATTTGTATAGATGGTCTTTCGCCAGTCTTCTCACTGATTGTACTGTTTCTCTTCTTTTATGTGTTCTTTTCTACTAAAACCATTATGCTGCCTATAACAGAATGAGCAGAAATGGAACAATAGAATAAGGGAAGAAAAAGCCCAAAGGTCTTGCATTGTATCATCCCTGTAAGTATCAAAAATGAGGCCATTTCCCTGAGTCAGGGTAAGAGTTCACAAATCCTCTCCAGTGTGATATTACTGCTCTGAAACTTATATGTAAATGTCCACAGCAAAGGATGGTGTTGTTACCAAGACCTAGGGTTTGAGACTGAAATTTCCTGTTGATGAGATCATCTGTGCTATCAACTCTCTGAGCCGATGCTGTCACAGCATTGTCCTTTATCTTTACTTGCAGTCAGATCCTGGGACTGCCACTGTTATGTCTGGCTAACCTTTCATCAGTGTTTGTTGCAGTAAATTTACTCCCTTTGTCTCCCAAGTAGGGATGAGGCTTGGGGAATAGGGTCCAGTTCTTTGACTGCAACCATGAAAATTTGGCTTATCTTGGAAATTCTGTCTCTTTTCCCGGCTTCTTATCTGCAACTGGGAAGTGCTAGACCTTTACACCTCTTGAAAATGAGATCTTGTATTGCTCTTTTTTTCTTTATCTGTTTTTTTTTATTGAAGAGAATATTTACATTCTACCTCTGCTTGAGCTCGGTATGTCCATGCTGACCTGTTCCCTACAGGAATTAAGATGAAAGATGATTTTCATTCTTGTTTTCTTGTTATTACTTCTGTTATATCCCCTCTATTTTGTTTGAACGCAGTAGGCTCAATCTACAACCATGATTTAATTGTCCAAGTCTAGTGCAATGTGCTTGCACACAACTTTACAGTACTCAGTAATGCCATGGGAAAAAATGTGAATTATGCCTTATCAATGACTCTAAAAACATTATTGAAAAGAACAGCACGAAATGAGAGACAAATCAAATGTCTGTCTGCTGGGAAGGAGATGGTTACAGTTCCATCATGCAGGGTATTTAAAATGACCTTCCCAAGGTCAGCCAGGACAGCAGTTTCATTTGCAGGAAATTAAAGGTAGAACTAACCGTTCCCTTGCTCAGAAGATTGCCTATCAAAAAGAGAAGCTCTTTTTTTCTTTACCTCAAGCCTCTGATATCCTTACCTGAAGCAGAGAGAGAGGATGTTTCATATCATTTAGGAAGTGGCAGCAGGCGTTCTGAATTGGTAGACTTAGTTTTAAGTAAACTTTTGACAGCCCATGTATAGCCTAGGCACTGCAGCTCAAAGAGTGATGTTTGAGCCAGATGAATCAGTCTGTATTTCACTAACAACAAAAAGTGTGGCTCTACTCCCTTGTGGTCTGCTTATCTTTCCCCTTTTGCTACCTTTTGTCTGCTCCTGTAATTTTTTCTCCCCTGGCAGAACATGCTGTGATTTAGCCAGCTGCTGATCTGCTGTCCCCTGCTCCATTGCCTGCCTCCTGCTCCACCAGCATGCAACAGCACAGCTTCCCCACGCTTCGGTCTGTGTCTGGCAGGGGGAAACCAAAACATGGACCAGCACTAAGCTGCAAGCCAGGACTTTGTGTCTGGTGTGTCTCCCTCCTCACAGGAGCCCTGCTGAAGGCTCTGTTTCTCAGGCACTGTCTCTGCCTCAGAAACCTTCCCCAGGCTAGGACCCGCACACGTGGGATGGCCCCATGGCATGGGATGCCTGCCTCTCCCATCCCAAACCCTGACACATGCAGCCTCAGGTATGGGCAAGTTAGAGAGGCTGAAGCATCTGCCCGAGGCAGAGCTCAGTTTCCATTCTCATTCCTGCAGGCAGTGCACAGCACTATATACCTACCTGTAAACAATTGGGGAAAATAACTTCTGAAAAGTAAAGATTTAAATTTAAATTTCATTAGTCAAAATGGACTAAACATTGTACAGAAGACCTCCTTCAGCCTTACCATAATTTGGGTCCATGTTTTCCCACACAAAGAAATCCTTTATTCTTCCCTTTATCAACAAACAGCTTACAAAATTTATCATAGATGCCTTATAAAACCAGAAATATGGGCAAATTAAGCAGATTTTTAAAAATAGGGGTTTAGTATTTGAATGTGCTCCTTCTTTTTTGTTATTTCACCTTATTATTTATGGCATTTTAAAGATGATATAGTATGATGCAGGGTCAGCTTTCCTCTATCATAACAATTCTATAGCAGATTTGCATACTCATGCATGTGCCCTCTCTCTCCTGGCTAACTCTCATTTTCAAATCATCATCTAATTTTCTATGCCTTTTAGCATGGAATCTTTTCAGTTAGCAAGGTTGTTGATAGATTGCAGTCTTGCTATTAAGCTTAAAATCAACCTCTAATACCTACCGGTGGTAGTCCATCACGATTTAAAACACCATGGGAAGAAAATGTATCCAGACAGACAGCAAGTATCCCTTCAGCCTCTAGGCAGAGTGCTTAAAAGCCCCAGTGTCTCTCTTCCTCTGTCACGATTTCATGCACAGTAATAACCTCTGGCAAGGTTTTTGCATTCTCACTGGATTGTATGTTGAAAACAATACAGTTCCACTTAAAATTGTTCTGTGTGTTATTTTTAAAATCAGTTTTATTGAAACTGTCTGTGTGGTGGCATTCAAGTCTGGCATGTGACAGTGTGATTAGTTCTGCCAATGCATTGATCTGCAGTACAATTCCTATTTTTATCCCTACTGTTTGAAGTATACTCAGTCATGACCATATTTCCATTAAAGACTACATGCTGAACCATTTTAATCTGTGACTAATAAAATAATCGTAACATGTTCATTAAATCCTCAGCCAGTCTGAGCACTATCATCAGTGCTGGCAGAGTAGTGATTTTCTGTTTCTTGAGCGATGCATCTGCCACTGTCAGTGATCTACACTGATTAGATGGCCAACTTTTTCCTTCACTCCCAAGTAATGTGTACCCAGTGTTAGTGTCCCAGTTATGTCTGACCTATGTGTGAATTTATTATTCAACTGGCAGAGAGAGAACACCACAATTAAAATAAAGCCAGTAGAATAAGCAATAGATCCAAGAAATAGGAACCAGTTACCCCTTGACATGGATAGGGTCTGAGGAGAGAGAGCTGTGTTCTCTGAGCTCAAGGGGCAGAGATCCATACTGCAGATACAAAAGTTTTAGCATTGCTTTTTCCTTTGTAGAGGGCAAAAAAATGCACATGTTTTTGTAAACTTGTGGGGAAAAAAACCCTGCCAAAATGAAAATATTATTCATGCAGATTTAATTCCAGCCTGCTCCAGGAATAAAATGTTCAATTACCTGATTATATATTTACCGATGTACTTATTACAGGGCTGCTTTGTTGTTCTGTGGAAGAAGTGAGTGATGTTCTGTGGGGAAGCAGGGCTCACTGGTGAAGGAAGCTTCTGTCTGCAAAAGCACCCCTTGCCAACTTGTTACAATAAGCACAAGCTAGGTGGGAATGGATGCATGGAAGTTCAGCTGGTGAGGAAGGGACATGCCTGCAGCTCTCAAGAGTGAGAGTGTTTCACTGCTGCATTGTCCCAGTGGGGATATGGTAGAGGTTTGGAGACTCAGATGAGCTCAAACATCTGCTTTTAATACATGGGAAAAGAAAAATCAGGTAAATAAGATAAAAGGAAAGGATAAAGAAACACCAAGCAGAAGATGATGAGAGAGTAAGAGGCCGAATTAAAACTGAATAGCAGACCGGAAAAAGTGAGTGGGCAATTGGAAGGCTTTTAGTGCAGTCAGACATCCCATGGCCTACGCCGGTGTGAGGTCTGGGCAGAGCAGCCAAGGTCTGCCTAGGCGTACTCTGACAGGGCAAAAATCAGCCGTGGTCTTTGGAAAAGGAAGGAAATGTCAGACCTCAGGTACATGAGTAACCTCGATTTTGCTCTAGTTGTATACGTTTTATGATGACGATACAGTCAAATACCAAATACCAGGGATATTTTTTACCCCTTCTCCTGAGGCCTAAGTTTTCCTCAGTGGCCAGGCTGAGTGCTGCCTTCAGCCATCCTACACAGTTTATTATCGACAACTAAATATTCGGCTTTTACGTTGTTGTTTGTTGAACAGAGCTGTGTGTTCAGCATCACAAACCAGAGGAGGCCTGGCGGAGCTCTCCTCGTGTGACAGCCACAACTCTGCAATAAACTGGAGCACAAGCCCTGTGATGAGCTGCTGAGGGAGCTGGGGTTGTTTGGCTTGGAGGAAAGAAGGCTCGGGGTGACCCAAGCCACTGGGTCACGTTTAGAGAGGGTGTAGCCAGGTGAGGATCAGTCTCTTCTCCCAGGCAACCAGCAGCAGGACAAGAAGACAGTCCTAAGCTGCACCAGGAGACGTTTAGGTTGGACACGAGGAGGAATTTCTTCAGAGAAAGGGCAGTTTGGAAGGGGCTGCCCAGGGAGGTGGCGATGTACCCGGTGGTGTTTAAGAAATGACTGGATGCGGCACTCAGTGCTATGGTCCAGTCGAACGTGGTGGTGTTCGGTCATGGGTTAGACTCGAAGAACTCGGGGTTCTTTTTCCAACCGAGCTGATTCTGTGATTCTGTCAGAGGCTCTTTTAAATCACGCTTGATCCAGCCTTAGGAGAGCAGGGACGGGACAGCCAGCATTCCCGCTTCTGGGATCGCGGCGCCCGGAGCCCGACCGACAAAGTGCTGCTAGGGACAGGTGAGCCCCGCTTTCTGGCAGCACCGAGGGTGACCGGCGCTTCCCACCGNTGGTCCAGTCGAACGTGGTGGTGTTCGGTCATGGGTTAGACTCGAAGAACTCGGGGTTCTTTTTCCAACCGAGCTGATTCTGTGATTCTGTCAGAGGCTCTTTTAAATCACGCTTGATCCAGCCTTAGGAGAGCAGGGACGGGACAGCCAGCATTCCCGCTTCTGGGATCGCGGCGCCCGGAGCCCGACCGACAAAGTGCTGCTAGGGACAGGTGAGCCCCGCTTTCTGGCAGCACCGAGGGTGACCGGCGCTTCCCACCGCCGTTCCCGGACACCCCGAGCGGCGGCCGGGCAGCCGG
>VWZN01007394.1:71138-114052 GCA_013396955.1 Regulus satrapa
CCGTCCCCGCCCGGGGAGCCGAGCGGAACTGCCGCGGCGGAAAGTTGTGCAAGGTTGGGAGCGGAGCGCACACGGCCGCGGTGCCCCGAGGGTTTCAAACATCCCCCCCCGCACCCCGCTCGCTTCTTTTCTCCATAGGTTGAGTGGCTCCTAACAGACCCCGCGGCTGCCTCCTGCCCGCTCATTTACATAACACTTGTGTGGAAAATGTAGCTCTTCTTGTCGCGGAAAAAAAACGTTATTGAAGAGCTGCTTCTTTTCCCATGTAAAGCGTTTTGAATGTGTTTTAAAAGCCAGGAGTAGTGCTGGCTCTTCCTGTTTATCGGAGTAGTTGCTGCTTCACGAGGCACGAGAGTGCTCTTGCTCTTACTCCAGAGCTTTCTCCAGGACTGGGGAAAGAAGGGGGTCTCGTTTGGGAACGGGACTCTGTTTGCTTGGGTTCTGTTTTGCTTTGCTTTTTAGGATTTCCGCCCCGTGCATGATTTCCCGCTGAACAAAAACTGTATCAAAACTTGAAGTGTTTTAATAAGAGTATCTTAGCTTTCTCTTAGCTGAAGAAAACATCGCCTTAGTAGTTTGTCAGGGAAGAAACAATTGTGTCTGCTAGTGTTAAATTGTGCTATTCGGGTGTTCGAATTTATACATCAATTTGTTATGTATGAGGAGGATGTACTAAAAAATAAAGAGAGTAGGTTGAATGTCGTTTATTTGATGAGACAGTGTTCAGACAGTGATCCAGAAATTGTAACTTTTGTGTAGAAACTGTTGTCTGCACGAGTCCCCTCCACATCTTGGCGGGAGGAGTCTAGAAAGACTAAGAAGGGGAAGGTTGTAGCGTTTGTCAGGCTTTTCATTAAAAGAAGAGCGTGCAGCTTGTGAACATCCTGTGGGCCAGTTGCTAGGCGCCTGCTCTCCTGCGCTTTCTTTACCAGATGCGATTGAAAGCAGAGGAAACAACGTAGCAGAAATATCCACAGTTGCTGAAGGTCTGAAATGTATGGGTGTGAACAGGAGACCGTGCTCCAGCATTCCAGCTATGGATGGCTTGCTCTGTGCTTCAGTTTGTGCTGCGCTTTAGAGAACACTTACTGCCTGTTTCCCAGATGTATGTTTGTCCATACGACTAAGGAGATAGCCTCTGAAAACTCAGGGGAAAACCTAGACATCGATAGGAATTTTAAGGTAGGCAGGGCTCGTGATCTTTCACGGTTTCAATTTGATGCCAAGTTTGCTGTAGGTAAGAAAATTAATTGTCATTAGTTTGAAGTATCTGCCTATCTTAAGCTTTCTGTCATTGCTGCTGTTTTAAAAAGGGGTGTGAAGAAGTTGAACATTTGGTTCACTCCTAGCTTTTCCTGATCGCAGAACTCAGTGGTTAAGAAAGGAAGTTTCCTTCTCTTCAGGCTACAGTGTTAAGGAGATGGTCAATTCTATGCTGTATTTGATATCTACAAGAGTGAAATGACCCGATGTCCTTTTTTCGAGTGGGGATTACACTTGTTTTAAGGCACTTCCTAGTCCAATGCTGAAATCTGCCTGTTCTCCATCATCATCCAGTTGTTAAGGGCAGCCTGGTTTGCATTCTTGTTGCTGTTCCAGGTTCATGATGATCTCAAAAAGATATATCACTTCATGTTTTTAAAGTTATTTTTGTCAAGGTTTAGATTTTTCCTCCTACTGCAGCTTATATCTAATCAGTGTAGGTCCTTTGTTCAAGCTGAATAATTCACTGATACCACGGTGTCTGGAAACATGAATGTTTATCAGAAAGTATGTGATTTTCATTTGCATTAACTGTTAGAAAAGCTTTTACAATAAATAACTTTTTAGTTTAGGGAAAGAAATTCTTTTTATCTTTAGACTTAGACTGACAAATTAACTTTACTTCCCCTTATTATGTACACACATGATACACACTTTGCAAAAGTTTTGTTCATTGCTTCAATGGAATTTGTTGTCTCTGAATCAGGAAAAGAAAGGAATGGTGTGTGATGATTTAGGCCAGGCAATGTTATTAAACCAAGAGGAATGCTACTCTTCTGTCTCTTTAAAATACATGGAGTTTTTAAAATTTGGATGGTATTTAATGAACATGTTTAATCTTCTGAATCTTTTTGGGAAGAGCATGACTGTAAGTACATTACACAATGTACACAATATATAGTGTATAGTACACAATTGAGTGCAGTGACTATATGTACATTACACCTGAAATAAAAGTAGCATAAAGGCCTTATCTGCAGAGCTGCTTTAGCCTTGTCATCTGTGGACTGTGTATGTCAGGTAATTCTAGAAAGGTGCGATTAACATTGAGTGTAATTGCTCATGAAAATGCTCTTCCACAACAAAGTATTGTGCTTTAGTGAATTTGTGGAAACTGATGGATAGTTCAGTACTGAAACGCTCTATGTATTCAGTAGATGGACAAAATCTGTTTACTGGGATCACTGCTATGGACATTAAGATAGACAGCAAAGGCTACAAAGATTAGAGGTATTTGTCTGATGAAGACCTAAACCCACGTAAGCATGGAAACTGACTTATTGTCAACAAACTTCTTGATCTTGCTTTGTGGTGGTACAGCTGCTGGTAATTACATGACTCTTCTGGCTAAAGTCCAAAGCAAGGACAGTTTAGCCCAGTCTCCTCTATCTCTCAGTGGTCAGCAGAGGATGTCTGCAAAAGACTGCAGGTAGCACTCGGTGCTTGCAGGTCCCTGTCCCAGAACACCCTTCCGGTTGCTCTCAGTGTGTACTTCAGGGCTGTGTCATTTCTGTCTGTTTGGCAACCCTTAGTGGCTTCCTCTTGGGTGAACATGTTTGGTGGCTTTGAGGGAGGAATGGACGAGTCCTTGTTTTGAAGAGACTGGTTTTGAATAAACGTGTTGTCAGGTGGATTTGGTACCTTCTTATTCCTATGTTAGGAGAGAGGAAGAATACTAAATCCCTGCCCATTCCTCACCCGTCACAGTTTCGTGTTTAGTAGAAAATGAAAGGTGGTTCTCCATCTTTCACTTTGTGAAGATTATTTGTGGAATAATAAAATAATAAATTTTTGGCTCTTTTCTCCGTTCAGACAAAATCAACCAATAAATATAACAGCTTGATTGGGCTCTTAAATATCAAAAGACACATTTGCTTTTCTTCTTTGAAAACTTTGCATATGCAAGATTATTTTTGGCTGTAACGAATGCGAGAGGCGTTTGTGGCTCACTTGTGAGGGGACATTTCTTGGGATGGGAGAGGAATTAAACTGTTGCAATGCTGTGAATCCTACCTGGGTCTTTTCACCAGTGGCTGTCCTCTATCACTGCATACACTGCAGTCATGTATTCTCTGATCCTTGCTAGGTTTTTTTGTCCTAGCAAAATGTAGGATAATGTGGACGTGGATAGTAATGTGGACGTGATTTATATCTGTAAGGTCAAGTACTTCAAAAGTAAGGAATGTCACAGTAAAAGGAACTACTGCATTCAATTTTGTTCATGCTCACTGGCAAAAAATACGTGCTCATCTCCTCAAAACTGCTAGTTTTTGCTAAATAGATCTGTGTAATTCAGTAGCTCTTCTCTATTTTGTTTTCTCAGTGTTCTCTGAAACAATTGCAGTTATTTTTACAAGGGTGAAACAATGCATTTTTTTCTATAACGTCATGCCTAACCTACCAGCAGACATCTTTTCTCATTTGCTGGGGCAGTTGAAGATGTTACCACCAGCTAGAGGATGCAATGCCCACAGCTGGTTGGTAAGAGGAGGTGTGTGAAATATTGTCCAAAACTAGCTTGCATAGTTCAGGTAAGCTTTTTTGTCTGGGTCTTGAGCAGAGACTGTTGGCTTTGCTTTGTGCTGGAGGATGAAGTGTTGGTGTGTGCTGCTTTGGTGGCACACTTCTGATGGGATGGTTTCAGCAGCTGTGTGCTTGCAGGTAGCTGCAAGATTTGCTCTCATACAGCTGTTTTTAGCCAATCCAAATCCCTTCAACGTGATCAGTGGTGGCTGTTGCACTCTGAGCTAGTAGAATTTATCTAGTTTTCTGACCAAACACAAATATGGCCATAAAATAGAGAAGCATGGTGTGTTTTAATTAAGATATAAAACAAAGAAAAACCACCAGCCAAACAAAAAAGTGTGTGCTGTTTTCAGTTTTGGCTGTAATTTATGATATATTTTGCAATGCTATTTACCTCAGCTTATATTGAAAAAAAAAGGGAAAACAGTTTCCCTTTAACACTCTCATAAAAGGTTGAGTGATGTTTGAATTTTTGTAACCCAAATACATCGTTGTGAAACTGATTAACATATTGATGCACCTTACATGTTTTGTGGGCAGGGGTCATTGCTTGGTCTCTGCTTTCTAAGGGGCTTCATTATCAGAGAAGCCTGTTGCAGGTTGTGCCTGGCTAATCTGGCCTAAGTAATTCTTCCTGTTCAAAGGCTGACTATTCAAAGTTGTCCAAAATGTGAGTGTTTTGAGATGCTTTTTTGCTTGAAAACCTTTCAGTGGTGCAGGTAGCGTGTCCTGCCTGATAATTCTCTGGAGAAGCAGCACTGGGGAGTCTGAACTCTTCAGCATGAGCAGGCTGAGATGAAGTGCACTCAAGAGGGCAGGGCTTACTGCTGAACATTTTCTAAGCTCAAGATCTGCCTCCCTGCTGAGGCAGAAGGGCTGCCCTAGGGTGGAGCTGGGAGGCATGCACATGCTGTGGTGAGACCTGGCCTTGTGGAGCTGGAGCTGTGGTGAGTGGGAGGTTAGAGGAGGGTTGCAATAGAGTTGCCATAATTTCCCTCTTAAACTCTTCATAAACCTCAATCAATGGGTCTCGTCACTCCAGTATCTGAGGTTGTAATAATAAATTAAATCTTTCCCCTTCCAGTTCTCCCTCTTTACACGTGTCTCTCTTTGAAAATGAAAAAAATTGGAACTGATTCTGGGATAATTGTTGTACTTATTCCTATTTACCCTTCTCCCGTTCCTCAATTTCTTGGTCCAATGTCAGAGCTTGTTGTTCTCCCTCTGCAGCACTTCATCCTTAAGAAATGTTGCTCTGGATGGCTTGGAATGTGGGAGGTGACCTTTCCATGATGCAGTTTTCCAGAGACTTCCCCTGTGTGTTTCCTTCATGGGTTTATCAAAGAACTTAAGGGTGGTGGTGGAGACTCGATTGCACATGGAGTTTTGGTGGGTCCTTTTGATAGATTGAAGTACTCCTTAGTTCGGTCATGCAGAGTCAGAGTTACTCAGCTGTGGCTTTATGTTCTTGCAGATTGTGGCAACTGCTGTGGATTTCAGAAGGACAGGAGCTGGCAAACCCTGGGTGTGTGTTGTTGACAGTGTCTACTTCAACTCTGCCCTCTTTGACCGTCATAATGTCCTTACTGCACACATTAGCTCTGTGTTCTCACAGATGCTGGTGGATATTTTTGGAGCACGTGCTTTTCAAGATAAAGTCTACCATGTTTTCTTAAAGGTGAAACTTTACCTTTAGGTCTGCTGTAGCATGCAGGACCTGCCTGTGCTTATAGGGAGTTAGTTTGCTGTATTGCAGCATTGCATGTGAAAGGTTATTGCTCTCTTTCTGTAAAAATATGTGATGTGCTTTATAGGATAGAATGTGTGTCCTTATATATCTGCGGGAATGCTAATAGTCACAGGGAATTCAGAACTGAACAGGCTACTTCGGGTCAAGCTACTTGTCTTACTAGATGACTAACAAGCCCAAAGCATCATAAGCCAATGGGGAAGAAAAGGTTTCAAGCTTTTCCTCAAGTTCCCTTTTTAGGAGGGTAAGCTGCTCAGTGTGTTCCCTGGCAAGTGCAAGCCTTTTCAGTATTGTAGCATACTTCATGCTTGAGAAGTTGCTCACTAGCTATTGCAGTAGCTGCAAAATGTAGCATTTCTTTGCTAGACCTGACAGTAGTGGGTACATTGCTTTTGTTGACTTCTTCGTTGCCTAATAAGGCTTTAGACTATACTGGAGAGTATTTTCCATAGTGTTCAAGGCTGTAACCATTAAATAATGATAACCAAAAGTACAGCTGTGGATTCAGACCTCTCTGAGGAAATGGTACTCATCTTTTGTGGCAAGTGTGACCCCACACGTCTTGGCATAGTGCTGAATCTCTGCTGAAAACAGGATGTCTTCCCCTTTGCTTCACCATTGTCTGTGTCTTTACTAAGCTGTTTTACTTGTGGCCCTGAGTGGTTTACTTGTGGCACCTGTGGGCCAGTAAACCTGCAGTTTGCCAGGAGTGTCTACTTCTCTTGCTGTTCATATCTTGTCATTTTGTTTTAATTCATTCAATGATACTCAAAGCAAGACATGATCTTGTACAACAGAAAAGGGCCCCGAGATTGTGATCCTGGAGATACCCTTGTCTAAATTATTTTTAACGTTTGTTTCTGAGTTCTGGTGTGGCAGTTTCATCTGCTGTTGCCAGAGCTGATGAGTACGTCTGCAGATCTGTGGCATTTCTCTGAGTGGGTGGATCATTGCAATGACAGGTAACTCTTTTTTTCTTTACTACAGAGTACAATAGTGACAGTTTTGTGACAGTTTTTATGGCCCTTGAGGACTAATTTTCAGCATCCTTAAAAGCATGCTTAGGCAAAGTTGTTGTGTTTTTCAGTGGTGGTATATTGTTTTGGTTTTTTGTTTGGGCAGGAAACTTTTGACACTGTTTCTTTTGCCACATGCCTAAATAGCAGTCCCTGTTTGATCTTTCAGCAAGAATGAGTTTGAAACAATCAATTTGTTTGGGGCACTGTGTTTGGGGATTGCTTTTCTCCTACCTTGCTATTTGTTAGAGGGGGAGTGAGACGATGATCAAACCTGCTATGCTTGCCCCACCCGGCCCATATTTAAACTTGTCTGTGTAGCCAAGATGGGGCAGACAGGACCCTTCTGACAACCCTCTGGTTAAATCCCCCTCCTTTCATGGTGTGTTAGTTGTGTTATCTGTGGCAGCAGGTGGATCCTGACTGTGCTGTCAGTGGGCTGGGTAAGAGCTGGACTTGGTCACTGCTTGACTCCCAGCTTGCTGGGCTCTGTGCTGCCCTGCACTTGCTCCACTCTACCAACTGTGTGATGCACGGCCCTGAACAGCCACTTGGTGTACATGGAACATGTCAGGAGTAGCGTGCAGGCCTTGGTAAGCTCGTAGTAATGTGGTGGTAATGCTGTGTTTTAAGATTATTATATTATTTGGGGGAGCAATTATGTGTGAAAGAGGTCCTACTAATAATATCTTAGGTGGGATCTAAAACACAGGTGGCTGAACTTTACATTTTGCAATATTATAATACAGAAATGTTTGTGCTAATAACCCTGATTATCTCCATAATGGCTGCTTCCTTAGGTTGTCCAGATGTTTAACCTAAATTTGAAAGTTTTACATACCTGAGTGCACTACAGCTAGGGCAGTTCTTAGACATGGTTTGCTGTACCAAAACAACTTTGACATGCACGGTTACATTTAGTTTGTTTCCAGAACAGCTCATCTTCAAGGTCAGGCTGAATGAGGCTTTGAAAACTTGGTTTTCAGGGGAATAGGGGAAAGTGTCCCTGTTCATGGCAAAAAGGTTGGAGTTATGTGACCTTTAAGGTCCCTACCAACCCAAACTATTCTCTGATTCTATGATTTCAGGTTGTGTATTGTATTCTCAGCTTTATAGCTTATTGCCATGGTGAATCTACTGTCACTCGTGCTTTGAACACTGTTAGGCTTGACTGTTTTGAAATTAAGTAGTTCCTGATATGCTGCAGAAAAGAAAGGGGCCGACAGCGAAAAAGCTGTGGGTCAAACTTCAGCTCTGCCATTGCTGCCATTTGGCCTGGTGGGAGCAGTAGATAACCCTCAGTGTGACTCAGGAGCACCGGCAGGAGTTTTGTTTGAGGAGCAGAGGTGGGTGGTGTCCCCTGTCATGGGGTGGGTGTGTGGCTGTCTGGTGAGGGGAGCTGTGCGCTGTGGTTGCTGCCTGCCGATGTAGGAGGTACAGTACAGTCATCCTGCTCAGCTTGTGGTTGTTTACACGGGCTGTGGGAACCTTTCAAAAGGGTGCTGGGAATGACTGGAAAAAAAACAAAAGCTTGTTTAGTGGCACAAAAGAAATGTTAACGTTTTGGTCCTTCTCATTCCTATTGTTTGTTTACACTGCAGTGTGGGGGGAACAAAATTGATTGCGTAGGTTTGGCAGGACCTAGCAGAGATTAAAAAGGAGAAATTTATCATTAAACATTTTACCCTTCCTTCATAAAATAATTTCAAACGTCACAAGGGTTGAAATGTTATGTTCACTTGTCTTTTATGGGGTTGTCATTTCATATTGAATTTGACCTGCTTAGTTGCTACTGAAAGGAATGGCTCCCAAAAGCTTCTCCTACCCATACCTCTTCCTACACTAGTTATTGGTTTAATCTAATTTTTTGATAAGATTATCCAAATTAATTTTGTGCTATTGGTTTTCTATCATTTTAGTTCCCTGAATTTAAGTGAGAGGGGAACTAAAAAGCAAATTGAGTTGGCTCAGTGTGACTCGGAATGTGAGTTAGAGCTGGCACGGTGGACACACAGCTGGCAGTGAATCCTTTGGGCACTGTCTGGCCATTAGATCAGCTTAACTGTGCCCTGAAACCTCATGGTTGTGGTTTGATGATCTGCTGGGACCGGTGTGGAGTGCGTGCTATAACCAGTAGGGCTGATCTTGTTCCCTCTGTCCCTTCTTCACTTTTGTGGTTGTGCTGTCTACTTCTGAAATCCAGCTGCTTGTGAACCTGCATTAGTGCTACTGACTTCTTAGCCTTTTCAGTAAGGAGAGAGTGGTATTGACCTTTTCAACAGCAAGGCAAATTTAGGTCATCTGAAAGTGTTTGCAATCCTTATACTATACTGCAGAAGCGTATGTATCTATATGTATCATGCTGTAAACTATATGCATGATATAAACCACCTTCAGCTACTAGTGGCAATTTAGCCTTTAAAATAGAGCATGTGCCTGATCTTCAAAGGTTTTTCCCTCGAGTTCTCTTCATATCACAGTCATAAGCATGCCAATCTGGACAAACTAATCCTTTTATTCAGTTGAGCTACATTTAACACAGTGATCAAAGCTGCAATGCACAGAAATATTAGTATTCAAATCTGTAAGACACAAGGGAAACAAATTGTTCTCTGAGCAGAGCTAACAAAACCTAGTTTCCAGTGGATTTGTATCCTCTGTCTGCTGCTGTATCCCATCACTGCAGCAACAGTCCTGATTACTGTCCTATTATCTCCTGTGACCTCCCTTATCACAGTATGTCAGGTCCTGCAGCCTGACTGTTACACCAGTATAACCATATAACCTACCTGCTAGCTAGGGCAGAGGCAGCATGTGCTGTGGTGGCTGCTGCCAAAGGGAGAAATTCTACTGATTGTGAAGCTGAGGGTTGAACTGGTGTTCTATTCTCTCTGCCTATCAGTTGCCATCTCCAGAAAAGCAGTAGGGTTTCATTATAAGGTGTGTATATCTTTCTTTTCAGAATCGCTTTTCACAAAGATGTATTGTGGCACTGAAAAATTTAATGTATAAAGCTTCAAGTAGTTCAGTTCCTCTTTACCTTATTTGTGATGCTTTAACCCCAGTTTAGTTTGAATATATTCTTTTTGTTATAAAAATCCAGTTAAACTCGAGGTTCTTAGTAGTTTCTTTCCTATACCTCTTCCTTCATATTCTTCTGCATCTCTCAGTTACAATCAACATACCCAAACTTTCTGATGGTTTTTGGCTTCCCCTGTAAGATGCCTGTTGCTAAATTTCACCTTTAACTCTTAGTTTAACTACATTTCAAACTATTTTTTATGCCTGACTAGGAATGCTGTATATTTACAGAATGCCTATTTAAAATGCTGTATTGAGTTTGTAATGTACCAATTATAATATTGTCCAAAATGTTTAATGCACATGCAAGTTTTTATTTTTACTGAGTATTTTTCTTCTATGGACTATTAAGAGTCAACATGTTTCTTTCTGAATTTGTTATTAAGATCAAGGAAGTTTGTGAGTAAAATATTCACCTGGACACACAATTATTTTCTTTGTCATGTATTGCCCATTTTATGTAGCTTGGTTAGACTACATGAAATTCTTAAGGTTCCTTCTCTTATCTGAACCTTAATGGCTTTTATGTGAATGAGTTTTGCCACTTTTTGCTTTCTGGACCATTAGGGAATGTGTTGCAGTTCTAGTGCAGAACTGTGGCCTTCCGCTGTTAACCCTTTTCTGCAAATTAACAGACCACTTCCTGCTTTTCCTTTTGATGCTTTACAGCTGGCATCTAAACACAAGTCCTTCCCCCTAAAACCATCTAAACACAAGTGCTTTCCCCTAACACCAATATTAATTTTACTTAGTGGCCTCCTGAGGCTTTGAGGGAGGCTTTTTGAAAGTCTTTCTTACAGCAAGTTCTCCCTAGTTCACTGTTGCTATTATAACATTCTACTAGCCTAAAAAAGTATGGTTTCCTTTCCAGAAACCATGCTGTGTGAATTCTCTGATATCAACCTGCATACCTTTTACATTCATATTCTCCTAACTATTGTTTAAGCTAGCTTGCTATGCATGAATGGCTTATTGGTTTGTAATACATTAAATCATATTTACTGGCTCTTTCAAATGTAGGTAAGTACTGTGTTTTCTCACATTCTAATACTAGGTATTTTTAGTAGGAGGTGAATGTAATTTTTTATTATTTATAAATATTTTTTTTCTCTTGTTCCCATGGAATCACTCAGTTCTGATTTCTGCTAATAAAATGAGAAAATATAAACGTACCATGTTTCCTTCAACTGAGGTGCTGGTGGTTTAAGTTTGTTAGCTCTGTTCTAGTCCCCCAAATTGTGTAGTGGAGTGGTGGTAGCTGAGAAACTTCTGTGCTCAAGGAGTCTTTCTTATACTCTGAATGCAGTGTCTAGATCTTGAATTCAAATGGTAGAAACACTGTGAGATGTGCAGTGCAAAGGGAACACACAGGCTACAGAGGTCTCCCTAATTAGTGAGCAGGCTGATGCCTGTGACATTCTTTTTTTTTTTTTTTTCTTCTTTGGTTTGTTTTCAGGGAGGAAAACAACCTGCAAATAAACCCAAAGTGAGTAATTTAATTTTTCTCTGGAGAAAAATAGCAGCTTGGAACTGTTCAGTAGTAGAACCATTCTGTTGCCCAGTAGGTGCTTGCAAAGGCACAATATCTAGGAGGCAAAGCCATGAAACTGCCGTAGCTCTTTTAGTGGAGAATAATCAGTAATGTTATTCCAGTAGAGAGATAATTTTGTAACTAATATTTTGAAAGAAAGGTCAAGCTCATTAAAGCCGTTTTGGGCGAGGTGTCCAAAAGGTAAAATTCTTCTTTTGTATTTTAATTGAAATGTTCTGTTTTAAATTGTGTTTAATAGATAGTTTTAAATGTATTCTAGAAAAATTGGCCCACTGGATCACTGGCATGTGTTCTTTCTAGCCTAGTATTCTGTGTCAGATAGCCATAAAAGAGAAAATCTTGTCCAGAAACCCAGAAGTTCCCTAATTCTTCACATGATCCATCTCAAAAAAATGTGTAAGTGGATGCATGTGGAACATTGAGAACAAGATACATTTTAGATGCTTTTCATTTCATGCTTGTTCTCCAGTTACTTTCATTTATGGACTCTGAGCCAGAAGTTGTTTCTGTTTATTTAGAGATTCTTGAATGATTTCTCTTCTGAAAACTTGTACAATTTCTTCTTGAACCCTCGTAAATTTTTCATCTCCACTGCATCCTTTTGCAACAAATCCCACAGATCTGCTGGCTGTTGCCTGAAGAGTCACTCGTGTTTTGAAGGTGGCTTCTCCTCGCTTCCTCAGCTGCTGCCTCGCGTTTGTGTTGCAGAGGGCAGTGAACAGCTGCTGTTCTTTGCTTTTCATGTCACTTCCCTCTGACATAGTCCCTTGAAATGGGGATCTCTGTTCCTAAAGAGCATTTTTTCAGGTTCCAGTTCTTCTATAAGCACTTTTTGCTGTAAGAGCTCACCTCTGTAAGACAATGCTTCTTCACCCCATGATTTTTCTTGTAGAAGTGTAGAGGTTCTGTTTGGGTACCAGTGCTTGCTGCTGCTTCATCGTTGAAGTCAACCAGATGAATGGCAACTGCATCTGAAGTTTAGGCTATACTGGAGGCATGTTTGCTGAAGAATTGCTTGCCTCTGTGAAAATGATGGGTACTCAAGTAAGGATGAGGAATTCTCATTCGCGTCTCCAGGAAATGGCAATTCTTGTACAGTTGTTCCTGCGGTCGTCTTTTAATGTGGTTAGAACATCACCTTAGCAACTCTGAAGTTTCACTCTATTGGTGTTATGAATCATGAAAAAAAAACTCAACAAACCAACTAGGATCTATCTGAAATGATCAATTACAAGTTTTCCATGTTTTCCGTAACTGTTGCAACTGGGGAGAGCAGACAAAAATTCAGGTCTTCTAATTGAAATTTGCTTTTCATTTTGTGGTGTTAAGAGTGCAGTTCGATTTATTATCATCCCATGTGGGTACTTTAGTAAAGAAAAGTAAATTTAATCCTTATTTGTTTTCAGTATGTCTCTAAAGCCTTTATTTACCTGGGTGATTTGTAGATTGTATGAACAGATTGTGTTTAGGAATAGGAATCTGTAAAAATAGGTTATAGAATCTATTTCTTAAATGCTCATATAAATGTATACATTTAAAGACTGTATTATTTATAGAAATATATAGAAGGGTTCTGCAAGCTACATCTTGAGATGTTAAGGTGTTAAAGGCATGTAACTTAGTGTGTGTTTAAAATACTAGTTATTTAAGTTATCAAAGTTATTTATGTAATCATCATAGGCTTTTCAGATTTTTTAAATTTTTTTTTTAACGTGTTAAATTGATTGCTATAATGGAAGAAAAATCTAAAGATACTCGTGAAGCATTTTGACTCAGGGTTTAATTTTCTGTTGCCACTAGGGATAGGCTATCATATTAGCTCTTCTGGAATACAGGTGAAGATAAATGCAATCTAGGTCTGATCCTGCAGTCACTAGAGTATACACTTAGATTTGACCATAAGAATACATGCAGAAAGCTGTGCACTTGCATAGTGTTTGCTGCATCAGTAGCTACAAATGTAAATTTGTCAAACTTCTTAGTCATGTAGCCCTGTTGCCTCAGAAAAGAACTAATTGTCAGTTTTCCATTGATTAAAAATCATTAGTCTAAGCTTCTGTTTATTTACTTGTAAGAGCAAGAAGTTAATCTCTGAAGAGTGGGACTTTTCAAGTATGCTTAAGTCATTTAGGAACATAAATTCCACTGCCTTTGTACTGTGAGAGGGGTAGAATTGAACTGAAGGAGAGGATTAATTTTGGAAGCTAAGCAAACTGAAAAGTGCAGTTGATCACAAATATCAGGCAGTGTGTTGTGTTCTTGATTGATTCTTATGTGAATCTTCTCTGCCTAAAAGAATATTAAACTGTAGAATTGTTGCAAGATCTTAGCAGGTATGGGCAGGGAGTACTAGCAAATTGGGACTTCAAGGACTTAAATAGGAAAATATTATGTCTAAATTATTTTTAATTGCTGTTTGAAAGTCATGTGGATCCTCTCTCAAAGAAAATGTAAGAAAAGCATTGTGTAACTCTTTGGAGTCAGTGTCTTTGCAATAGTTGTTGTCCTGCTATTTTCTTTGCTAGCACATGTTAGTGGTGCAATAGTAGGCAAAGAGCTCCAAAGTCCAGAAAAGTTTTAAGTGAAAACCTTGGAAGGTGGGCAAAACTTTACAATTCAATTTTTGCTATGAATTGTAATGGTCATTTTTCTGCCTCTTGACTACTCACTGATTAACTATTTGTTTGGCAAGAACTTGGAAGTCTGCAAAACTTGTTGTATGACTCATTTCAGCTATCAGTTGTTTTTCTGTGCCTTATCAGGCTGCTTGACAACTGTTTAATTGAAAAGTTTCACATGCTATTGAAGTGTTATTGTTAGAATAAGAACTTAATTCCAGAAGGAGGATATAATCTCATGGCTTGATAGTGAGAGTCACAGTGTAGAGGGAGGGATGCTATCTCTGTCCTAGATAGCAGACTTGTTTTTTTTATAAATAAAGATTATTTTTTTTCTGAATAGCAAAGGATAGAACTTTGGCTGATTGTACGTATCTCTGAGTAGGGACAAATATTTTACTGTCATTCTGTTATAAGAACTTTCATTGAGAATTCAAATGCTATATGCAGTGTAACAAATGGGAATCTTATTCCGGAGAAGTTGCCGTAATAAGGATGAAACTTGCTTTTTTTTGCTTGGGTTGTTGTGCATATAAAAGAATCCAGTAGTTGCAGTGTGCTTGATGAAAAGACGCAGAGGAGAAACGGCAGCAAAAGAATAACTTCAGATTCCTTCTAGAAAAGGTGTGTTTCACTGTTAAATATGAGTAAGAGTATATATACTTTTTCCCCTTACATAGTGTTTTGCTTTATTTTCTGTATTAACATGTTATGCAGCTTTGATACTTGTCTATTGCTGCTAGTAAAATTCTGCCTGTATTTTGCAAGTTCTAAGCATAGAAGTTTAGAGGAAATACCTGCCTGGCCTTTTCTGTCTAGCTGATGGTGATTAGATGGAAAATGGCTTTTGTTTTTCCTTCCTTTTTGGTGGCCCAGTCTCTAATCACATAATAATGAAGCTATCTGTTAACGAAGCAAGTCTAGAAATTGTGAGTAAGGGCAGAGACTTCATTTGAAAGCTTTCAAAGATTCCTGGTATCGTGCAACTGAAGTCAAGGCAAAAGTACTGATGTTGTTCCGGGGAGGTTTGTGGCCATTGCTGTGTTAGCTCTGGATATTGAGAATAGTTACAAACGCCCTCCAGAGAGCAACACTGAGTGCTCTGGACTGGGGTTCAGACTTTGTTTCAGTTTAATTGAAAGCAATGGATAGTGTTAAACATCCAAGTGCTAACAGCGTTTTTGATCTTTGCTCTCTACAGCTCTTCTCATTTTTGCTCGTCAAATCCAAATGAGTCTTTTGGTCCAAATTGAGTGTGCCCCATTGAATGAGTTTGTTCTTGTTGTGTATGGTTGTGGGGGTTATTAGTACAGGTTGTCAGTCTTGCATGGGAAGCTTTACATAATGCATTCATATGATGAATTTGAGCTCTTGTCAGGGGGGATCTCTTTATCAAAAGCCCAAAATGTTTCTGATGATGAATAGGCAGGAAAATTTGTGTCACATTTGCTGTGTTTTGAAAAACTCAACACATTTGTGTTTGGAAAAGTTTTGAAAAGTCAACATGAAGGTATTTTACTATCAGTTTAAGGAAGTGGAGAAGTTAACAGATTTTAGAACTTTTGAGTTGGTGATTTTTAAGAAAGCATAGTTAAATGCATTCTATGAGGTTTCTGATGTTTCATAGACTAACAAAAGGTTGCTTTATTAGTAGCTTTAATGAACAAATCGCTTTATTGGCTTAGACATACTGGTTGCTTTGTCGGTCTAAACAGCTATGGGTTCTTGTTTCAATTCACCATTGTGCTGGAGTAGAGAAGTGATAGCTATTGACCTTCTGTTAAAGCACAATAAAAAGTTTTTTGTGAAGAAGGAAAGTGTGCAGGGAAAAGAGCAATGCAGTGCTGTGTCTTGAGTTCAGCAACGTAAAAATCAAGAGCCCATGTACCTCTGCTGCTTTTCTTACTAGGTGGCTCGGTGTAGTGAGCCACCTGAAACAAGAAAAGGCAGGACTGACTTTCTGAAGGCTGTTTTTCATGGAACCTCTGTGTAAAGAAATAAGGTATTTATGTCATAATTGTAAGGAAACATTAAGCAGGTGATACTTATTCACTTCTTAATGGAAAGTGTATTAGTTAGTCTTCAAAAAATTTCAGGTTTTGCTATTGTTTGTCTGATTTGTTTATTGTTTTATTTAGTGATTGACACACATGACTTAATCTTAGCCTGTGGCTGAATTAAATCTTATTTTATTTCTTTAATTACTTCCTGAGAACTTATTTAAATGAGCAAATAGCTTTTTTTCCCTCAAGTCTGTATGCTTAAGACACAGAAGAAATTTGTTAGATGCCATAGACTTTTAAAAATGATGATAATCAGCTCTCAAAAGTTGATGTCTGTGTAATGAAAGGTTGCTGTATCAGGTGGGATGACATTGCAGTCATTTTTGTAGTTATCAGCTTGCTTTAAAATCTTATCATATTGCTTGTTAAAGATGAGCATCTTCCTGTGACTAGAATAATAGTGTTGCAGTAGAAGTGGGGGATTCAGATAGATTTGCCAAATGCATTTACATTATATAACACATGAAGTTATAATCATGATTAAAAGGACTGTCTCTCTAATGAAAACACTGTATGAAAGCAATTTATCATTCTCTGTAAATAATTTTTTAAAATTAGGGATGGGGCAGTACAGTGCAGCATGGATGTTCTGTAGCTGGCTGGTTTTTAGTTTGCACATTTGTACTTGTTTGGTGGGAGCAGCTGCTGGAATATGCCTCCCAGTTTAGTTTATAGTATTTTTTCCTTTACCCTTTTGCTTGTCCAGTTCTGCTCTCCCACCTTTGTTTTACATTTTAATGTTGTTGAAGTAGTTTTGTACCTTTTAAAAATATTTGATTTTCTTTTGTGAGCATAAAAATTAGTTGTCAGCCCTGATTTTTAAAGGAGCTGCCCCTTCCAGAGGTCGTGTTAGCACCCCCTTCTGACAGCTACTCAAATATGTTCCTCAGCAATTCTGTACTTGCCAATGGGTCTCTTTCTCAGTTTCCCAATGTGCAAACTTTAAAGGTGACTTATGCCGTCTGTATTATTTAGAATCAGTTAAGGTATCCAAGGATTTTGATAGCACAGCAGTTATTATAAAAGTACTGGTAAGAATAGTCAGCATGGCTGCTGTTAACTAAACAGTTAACAGCGTATTTGTCAATATTGTATTTGTCAATTCTTTATGTCCAAAGAATCCTCATGAGTGATGGAATTGAAGAACTTGTGGAGCTTCAAATAATACATTTTAATCCTTTGTATTACTCTGTGGAAACTTGTGTTTTAACAGCCCACTCTTGGGGAACTGGTTTTGAAGCCTGTGTTGATGTTATGACTGTGCACCCATCTGTAACAGGAGTATGTGTAAAGGATAACTGGCAATTCTGGTGCAGTTTTCTTTGGAAAGACAGCTTAAGTAAAGGTAAAGCAATAAAACAAATTGGAGAGTTTTAGCTATCTAGAACTGTGCTGCAGTTAGCTTTTTCATTATGCATTTCTTCATCAATATCAGCATCCTAAACATCTCAGTATTGACTGGCAGCCCACAAACTCCATGTATTGAAGAAAGAAGATAACGACAAACATCTGTTTTAAAACCAGCAGCCATCTGTGACATACAATTAAATGCATACTCTACAGCCCTTAGATATCACTGCATCTGCAGTAAGGAGAGTGCATTTGATTTCATCTTTCAAAGCATATACCTCAGAACACTGGTCCTCAAGAGAAATAGTAAAATTGTTGACTATCAAGCATGAATTGGCTGTAACAGCAAGAGAAATCCCTGTAGTGGCTTAGCATTGTGGCTTGGAATCCATACAGAAAATGATTGAACATTACCAGCTATTGTGGGAAATGGTACGTGGAAGAAATTTTCAACACTTCTCCCCTAGCTTCCTAATAATTCCCTGCAATGATTAGAGCCAAACTTTTTAGGGGAATTTGCATCAAATAGCATCAGGCCTTGCAGAGCAACAAATGCAAAGCTTGCCAGTGAATCTTCACCTTCTTATGGTAAATATTTGTTCTCCTCCCCAGTAAAATCAACAAAATCTGTGGGTCTCACATATTCAAACAACAGAATGAAATATATTCAGTATAGGTCACCAAATGTTGTTATGGGAGTAAAGGGAGGGGGGGGAAAGCAAATAACTGCTAAGTGCCCAAGTGAGCACACATCTAGAAATGAGAAAAGACCCAACCACTCTATTCTTTCAGGCAAGCAGGGTATCAAGAGAAAATGGGGAGTTGGAGTTTAATAACCAAGGTGGGCCTAAAGGAACATTCAGATGACAAATCTGTTTTTGAGTATGGTTTTATGTAGACTATCCTGGCCTTAAGAAAGAGATTGTGTGAAATTGCATCAATTTTCCCACTCCTTTAAATCTTTAGTATATCACATGTAAATAGTAATTAAGCCCTTCTGCCCTTCTTAAATGACAAATGCTTTTTAACTTTGGACATTTTCCTGGAAAAATCTCCCTTTCACAAGTTTTTAGCCTCCTCATGTTAATTAACATAGCCCAGATGAAATCAGAACTCATATTCTCAACTTTAGGTTGTTCTAAAGGCTGTTCTCTGTCCTTTCAAATCTGGAGGTTTTCTGTGCCTAGTCTGTTTAGCTATATCAGTTTGAGTAATAGAAGAAGCTTTTAGGTGAGAGCTTTTAATGCTTTACTGGACCAAAATCGTTAGAAAACTCAGTTTCACTTAATTTGAACAACTTACAATGTTCAGTTTCCCAGTTTAGGTTCTAGTTCAGCCTTGAGTGAGACTCTGGCTCATTTGGTTTTCATAGGGCTTCTGCCTTGCTAATCAGAAGTTATTTTTAACTCATGTAGCTGCCTTTTTAATCAGTCTTTTGGAGGTGGAAATGCAGACAGAGAAGTGGTGTGATAGTTGGAAGAACTGGGCTTTCTATTCCTAGCTTCTGCCACTGACTTTGTCTAAAATTCTCTTATTCAAGAGCATACTATTCCATTTTATGCATCATACTCTATAAAATGAGAGTATACATCTGTCAAATGTTTTGAGGTCTTTGGCTAAAAGCTGTTCTGAGTGTTTGTTTCAGGGAATCACAGTTTGTGATGCCAGTATAAGAGTACAGTTTTACTTTTTTTGTGAAAAAGAAGTAGCATCAGTAGTTTAACATTCTGCATTGGAAGGACAGCCTGTAATTTATGTAATAATCTTAAATTAATGTGTTCTTCAACATGCATATAACTAGCAATTGTTTAATGGAAACAGTGGCTTAAAATGATCTGCTAGTAGATTTACTGGACATCAGATGCTTTAAGGAAATAAGTGGTTTACATTTATAAAGTGTTCACGGGACTGTTTTAGCAGGTGCTAAATTTCTGTGCTATTGATGTTGTTCAGAATATACGTAATAAAACATCAATATTGTTCTCATGTAATGAACGCAACATCCAAGCCAGACCCACAAGTTCCAAGTGAGATGTTACTCTGCTTAATGATACACATCTTATGTTTTCTCACTCTCATGGAAACAGCTTACTGCTATAGTTACTGCATTAATCCATAATCCAATAAAGGGGATTTATTTGAGAAGTTGAAGGCAGAGTGAAGAAAAAAAAAATGTCTCTATAGTGCCTTATGGGCAACAGTTAAGCTAAAAATAAGATTGGGCTCCTGAATGGCTCTGTGTTTGCCTTTCTCAGTGTTCAAGACATACACGTTATTGAGACATACCACTTCATGGTATGCTGTAAAAAACTTAACCAAAATGCTTGATTTTCTGAGAGGAGGTTTAGGACTTTCTTCTCTTGAGTATGGGATGTGCCTTATCTGTATCTGTAAGATGGCCCATTCGTGCTTTATATAAAAATGTTGCTCAATTCCTGTGTCTGAAATGAATTTCACAGAACAGCCAAAATGACATTCTAATTTTTTAATGCTTGAAAATTTCTTGTGCTAGAATTATCATTTAATGAACCAGTGCTTTATTCCAATATCCAGTGTACAGTTTAGATAAGAATAATGATATTGAGCTCTTACAAGATATAAAAGCCTGGAAATCATTTGGTGCTCACACACACATATCTTCCTATGGGTCAAAATAATTGGAAGGAAGTTTTGGACAGGATTAAGAGTGTGTGTATGGATTAGAGGGCTAAATTTTGGTTTTGGCACCTGCCATCCTGGGATGCAACCAAATCCTTGAGCTGTCTACAAAATACTCGAGTCTGCAAAGAGAAGCCTGCAGACATCACCAGAGTGTAACCCACAAAGTGTTTGCTGCTTGGGACTGGCAATGTGCAAAAACTGTGGGGACTGTCCAGGAGATCTTGAAGCAAGTTGAGGAGATGTGAGAAAACGGCTCTAGCGAGTTTTTCTCTGTCCGGTCCATGCTGTGGGTAGCAGGGAGGGGCAGGGGGAGCTTGGCACATCCCCTGGGTCAGCCACAGCAGCAGCCAGTGGGCTGAGCAGTGCCCTGGTCTCCAGCTCCTCATTCCTCTTAGCTGGCGGTGGACTAGTTCTAAAAATAGGACATGCTACAGATGCAGGAAGGAACGGGATCCTTCTGCTTTGTGTGGGTAGAATTACAGTCCCTGAACATGAGCAGAAGCAGAGCTGCAGGAACCTGGTCTTGGTGGGCTCTGGTGTCTGGAGCACCTGAACCCTCTTCTGGTGCTCGTCAGCTGCTTTATGGATTGCTTCTTCAGAGTTTGCACTCCTTGAAAACAGCCAGGATAATTTCAACAGCAGGCAGCAGGAGGGTCTAGCATGCAGTATGCCATTAGACAGGACTGGCTTCTGTCCTTTATTTCAATTTTAAGAATTGGTATAAAGCGCGTCCAGATTTTTTGGAAGGAAATATTAATCAGATTGTAAAATTAGAATTATAGCAAAGATGTTTTTAAGAAAAAAAAATCAAGATTGGTCAATATAAAGTCAGGTTTAATTTTTTACCCTTTTTATGCTTTGCTGTTGAAGTGGTGCTTACTGGAGGAGAGTACTGTATCCCATTTAAGTTTTAATTCTTTTCTGTTTGTTCATTCTGACTGCTGCTATTTTATAAAGTCAGGCAGAATGTTTTGTTAGCAAACAAATGGGAAGTACAAAGCAAGCAGCCCTTCCTTTTCTAATAAATGCTTCCATTATTCTTTCTTAGTAGTTAGAATGTTATGTCATGGGCCAAACTTGAGTTGATAACTAAGCTAGAAATGATAATAAAGCCTTGGTTGTGGGAAATGGATAAAGTTACTGAGAAAATTCTTCTTCTAAAAGGTGCCTGGTATCTTCTTCAGAGTTGACTTTTTTGTGTAGACTTACTAGCTTTGCTAACACTTAGAATAATGCTTTCTTATATTTTCTTTCCTTTTTTTTTTTAAAGCTTTTTTTGGTGAGGTTCAAGTTCAGTATTATAGTGATAATATCTTAACTTGAACTACTGTTAATTGTTGGCATGGATTATAAAGAATTGAGTTTTAACCAGTTAAGATAGGATGATATGTGTAATAAATACAATATTTATTTTCCTGTTTAAATACTAATATCATGAAAATATTTAGATGGCCAGAGAACTGAAAGATCTTGGAGGATGGCTTAACAATACTGCATATGTATCTGGATGCAGACACAGATTTATCTGTTAATCTGAGTATCTCCATTTACTAGAGAATGGTAGGAAATGCTGGGTGTCTGTATGCCAGTTACCAAGAACCTGAGACATGTTTTCACTAAGAGTAGTTTTAAGATTGTCTCAAGAACTGCCTGTCTGTCCTGTCTCTTGTGGCAATTAATTCTTAAGTAATGAAGGCCTGAATCAGCTGAGTTTACACATGTGAGAAATTATATGTATATACGTGTGTGTATGGTTTTGTTTTTTTGCATATGTTTATATGAATGGACTGCCTGCTTCCAAGGAGTCCACAGGATTCTGGATGTACAATAGAGTGACAGGTATAGACTACTCTGCTGTAGACCAGAGTGCTTATTCTATTTGTGTCTCTTACAATTTTTTCATCTCACACATCTTTGAATATAGAAAAAATTGTAGATGCCTTTGGTCGAAATTTATCCAAGACCATGCTGAGGAATTTCTTGATGTTTATCTACTTCAGTGATGTTACAGTTGCTAGAAAGCAAAAGTCGTTCTGGCAAAATTTATTCTGGCTGCTGGTACAAGGCAAATAAACAGAATCTCTAATTTTCCATACCTGTTTCTAAAATTAGGTTTTTCAAAGAATTGGAAAGACCTTAGGGACTGTTAGGAGTTGCTTTGGCACGCCACTCTTTAGTCTTATGCAAACTAAACCAAGCAGAAAATAAAATTGCAAACCCTCCTTAGTATCAGAGGCTGATTGCTGTGTTCTTCAGCTGTTTCAGTAGAACACTTGGCACCTTACCTCTTTTGGCATTGCAGATTCCCACTGCTGTAAATTTAGCAGCCTTTCTGCATATATCTACATCTGTGTTGCTATGTGAGTTTTCTTTGTAAATCCTGGTCTGAAAAGAGGCACTGCCTTAGAACAATAACAGAGGACAAGTTTGTCTAACTTTATGTTAATTTAATAGCTTGTAAGCCATTAAAGGACTGATGTACAAAGTTAGTAATAGACATTTTCCTATGCAGTAGTTTTTCTTTAGTCTGAGAGAAGATCATGTTGATTATCTCCTACCAGGAGAAGAGAGCCCCTGTCTCTGAAAGCGTCATTGAAAAAATACCTTGCAGTTTGTGTTTACTCTCTCTTCCAATTGCAAAACAGAATTATTGTGTGAGGAGCTTGAGTCATTGTGTTGGAACCATTCAAGATTATCATGAATTACTCATGGAAACTGTTGCATCCTGAAAAGTTGGATATTCCAGTGTTTACAAAAAACTAAAAAAAACCCACAATCCTTTACAAATAAGATGTAATTGGAGGTAGTTTCAGACAGATTCTAGGAGAATGAGCCAAAATGGAACCAAAAGATCAACATTAAATACTTCATTAATGGCCTACTTCAACATTAAATACTAAAGTAATGTTTAGTATTTCTTGGTTTGAGGTTATATAAAATTTCTTCTCTTTCTTCCTCAGATTAAAGAGGCACTTCAGGAGTGCTGTTGAAGCTTTCTTAAAGAAAACTGAGAGAACACACGAAGTAATGTGCAGTCTGTTTTGTTGCTTAAAGCCATCTTAATTGCATCCACATTGTAAGCCTACACAGGCATTCATAGATCTCTTAAATCATCTCCATCTTTCAAACAGGGCAGCCTTTTAATTCATTGCATTACCACTTTGATTGTCTGTGTAGACAGATGAAAATGCACAAATAACTTTGAATCTTTCACAGTGACCATAGATTAAATTGTTGTACCTTTGTAAATCTGAATTTTTTTTCACTGTTCCTTTGTATGTATGCTGTGGCATCCATTTGGTTTCTTCATGTTACTGCTAAATTGTTGAAATAATTTCCTCCTTGTCCAGCAGTTGCTGACTTTTGTTCAGTTTTGTTTACTAGAACTGAACTTATATAATCATGAAGAATAAATTCAGATTGCATTGAAAATGTCCTCTAAGTTTTGATTTGAAAGTTTAAAGGCTGCACAGATAGAACTGAGGACCTAATTGGGATTTAGAATTTCTATTGCTGTATATAAAATCAGAGAAAAGCATATCAACATTCCTACTCTGTTCTCTGTTACTAGCTCTGATAATTAGCATCTGCTTTGATGCAGAATTTCACTCATCATGCAGGAGCTATACACCAGTCTCATTTCCTCCTTCACTATGAAGAGGAAGAGGCAGTACCAATAACTCAAAGATTTAGCTCTGTATCCAAGGTCGTCTTGACAGACAACCTAAAGAACTTTGTTCAGTTCCTCTTTGGATGTGTAACTGTACTGTTCAGAAAATAATTTTAGCATACTATGAAGATTTTGCATTGTGTATGAATTGGGAGACAGAAGATCTCAGAGATATACAGCAGAGCTTCTATGCCTGTGACCGTGTGGTAAGGATACTCTTGTTTTGTCCACAGTGTGTTGCACTTAAAAATGCAGGTGTTGGTCAGAGTTCCTAGAAAGATTTTTAGCTTCCCTGACTCCTGATAGGCAAACTTTTTTTTTTTTTTTTTCCAAAATTTTCGATGTCAACTACAATGTTTTTAATAGAGGAGTACACTAGAGGGGCTCCACTTCTTCAAAGTTCTGGTTTATCACCCATCTACCTTAAGCTTTGCAATAGTTACCTGTAGTATATATTACTTTTGAATATGGAAAATAAAGCACACTTTAAATATTGCATAATAATATTCTCTTCTGTCATATGCCCATAGCGAAATAAGTAGATAAGCAGTGTGCTGAAGTGATGAGGGAAAAAAACCACCTTTATCTTTTGTAGATATTTAGGAAATCTGTGTTCTGAAGGGACTCACTCTTTTTTGCCTCTTCAGCTTGGAATAGCATTATTTATGTTTACAGCAAATTGTGCTAAATACAGTGAAAATGAGTTTATTTTCTGTTTCAGGAAGCCAAAATGACTATGAAGTCTGCAGCATTTCCTCCTCTATCTCCACTAGAGAGCACTACCAGCTGTGCTGCTAAGGCCTCTCCTGTATTTAGTGAAATGCTGATTGGGATGTGACAATCTGTCCTGGATAAAATATCACTAGAAATTTTATTGACTTCCTGTTATCTTATCATGTGTGCTCATTAAGAGAAATTAAGGGCAGAAGGGCTTCAAGACAAACATCTAGACCAGCATCTCTCAGACTCATAGAATCACTGTGGTTGGAAAGGATCTCCAAGATCGAGTCCAGTCATTAACCCAGCACTGCCTTATTCACCTCTGAACCATGTCCCCAAATGCCACATTCACACACCTTTTGAACATTTCCACAAGTGGCAATACCACTATTTCCCAGAGTAGCCTATTCCAATGCATGATCACCCTTTCAGGGAAGACATTTATCCTAATATCCAATCTAAACCTTCCCTCTTGCAATTTGAGGCCCATTTGCTTGTCCTATTGCTTGTTACTTGGTACAAGAGACTGACCCCCCACTTTGCCACAACATCCCTTTCAGGTACTTGTAGAAAACACTGAGTTCCCTACTAAGCCTCCTTTTTTCCTGGTTAAACACTCCCAGCTCCCTCAGCCACTCCTCAGAGGATTTGTGTTCCAGACCTTTCCCCAGCCTCGTTGCCCTTCTCTGGACACGCTCCAGCCCCTCAATGTCCATCTTGTAGTGAGGGGACCAGAACTGAGCACAGGATTCAAGGTGAGGCCACACCTGTGCCAAGTACAGGGGGACAGTCCTGCTGGCCACGCTGTTGCTGATCCAGGCCAGGATGCCATTGGCCTTTTTGGCCACCTGGGCACACGCTGGCTCATTTCAGCTGCTGTCACCAACACCCCCAGGTCCTTTTCTGCTGGGCAGCTTTTCAGCCACTCTTAGCCCAGCCTGTAGTGCTGCTTGGGGCTGTTGTGACACAAAGAAATATTTTGATCTCTTTTTAAGCTGCCAGTGAAGAAAACTCCATGTTTTTCATAGCCAGTTTCTTCTGTCACTTTGTGATCTGTAGATTTGCCTTACCTTTTTGCCCCCTTCTCAGTGTCACCTTTCTGTAGACTCTGTTCCATTTTTAGCTCTCTATTTGCTGTAAACAGGACAAATAGTAATTAATTTTTTTCCTGCTTTTTTGCTTTTAAGAGAGTGGTGTTTTCCTTTGCTCGCTCTTGTCGTTGAGGCCAGAGTGGCTTTGTAGCATTGCCAGTGGTGATGGATGTGAGCATCCTGTGGTGGAACAGCTGCATCTAAAATCATTGTCAGTGGCAGTTAATGGCTCTGCTGGGTGGTACAATGCTCTGAGGGTAACTTGCATCTTGCCAAAGAGGGACCATGATGCCAAGAGGGCCATGCATGGCTTAGGCCTGTCCTTATGCATCCTGTAGGGATTGGGAGCGCTCCTGCTACCAAGGCTGAAGTGGTGAAAGCAGCAGGGGGCAGGTGTCTGTATCCTCAGGGTGTGCTGTAAAAGGAGTCTTGCTGAACCTTGCCAGTTTTCCTATGCTGTGCTAGCTAGATGCAGTCAAAAAAACAGGGAAGGAAAGCACTGCTTCTAACTAAATTCCATTTTTTTCAGTCTTTTGTCATAAGCTGCCATTCCAAGGGTCTGGCCATTGTTCCCTGTATTCACAGATAATATGGTGAATACTGAAGTGTTTCTCTTGGCTGATTTGTGAAGGTGTGGTCAAAAGGAGAAACATAGATAGGATTTTAATTTCTTTTTTTTTTTAGTTTGCAATACTTCATCTTTTTATGAAAGCCACATTATAGAGAAACTGATTTTCCCACTTGTGGATTCTGGGAAGCAGGTGCTTTTTTGTACTTGGATTACTTGTTTCTTTACACTTTTCAGACAGTGTGGCTTCAGACAAAACTGTGGACTAACCTAGAAAAGTTCACAAATGATAAACTATTTTAATGTGCAGAAGTCTGACCTCTGTTTTGTAGAATTCAGAATTACTTCTCTGTGCTTGTTGAGTCGTTTTGGTATATTGCAGCAGGCAGCCTCTGTCCTGCTGGCAGAAGCCGGCTTGCAGGAATGGTAACTCCTGGCAGGTTCTCAGTGCTGAGTGAAGGGCAAGGATTTAAAATCGTGTGTGGCTACAGCTCCTCCCTGTGGCAGGTCCTTCTCTGCTCCCGCTTGCTGTTGTGGCAGTCCTGAGAAACACCTGCCCACAGCATTTTTGCAGAGGTGGGAAGGGACTTTGTGTCTGACCAGTAGCATCTATAATAAGGAATGAGCTGAGTATTTATAGCAGCCTGCTGGACAGAAAAACTGCCAGAAACATAGGTGTGGTCCCCCATGCAGCATCACTTCATGCTGTCTCAGTAGAGGTTTTAGAAACGGTGTGTCTCCACAAAGGATGGAACTGCTGCTGTTGTTCACATGAAATCACCTTCATTTTTCCTGCAGAAAACATGAGATTCATATTCTATGCACATAGTTAAACCCTCATCATCTGGCATCATGATTGCTGCAGTGTCCTTTTATCAGGCCTTTACAAATGTGGTTTTGCTCTTGCTGTATCAATCTCAGACTATTGCTGCATGCTGAATTTTATTCTTGTACAACAAGCCATTTGAAAAGTGTTTGGGCTGTGCTTCCAGTAGCAGTGCAGGAGATACCATGACTATTGGCACCAACTGTGTTTGGCTCTATGCCAGTCCATATTGAAATATATTCTGTGCTGTTTTTGTATATATAAAATCTCAGCGTGTTCACACAATATGAATACACACTTTATTGTTAAAAACTGGACAGGATTTTTGAAAATCAGTTACTCACTCGATTCCTTTCCATTTCTAATTGCAGGCATTTAAAGTTATTGAATTCTGCTTCAGTTCTGCTTACACTATTCCCTTTCTCCTATATCCTTAATTGCTAAGCTTTTATATACATCAACAGACTTGCACTGCAAAGTGTGGACTTTCCACCAGGTCCTTGGAGGTTTTTAAGATTTGACTGGCCAAAACCTGGAGCAACTTGATCTGAGTTCAATATTGAACCATCATTTAAAGAGAAGGTTGGATTAGAAACCTCCTGGGAATCTGCTAAGTCTAAACTAGTCTAATCCTTTTTCTGAGTAGGAGCCAGAGCTTCAGTGCTGAAGGACTAACCTGATGGAGAGTCAAAGAGCAGCAAATGAGCTGCTATGGACTCCTATCAGTGTAACTGAGGACCAAACAAATATATCAGAAATTCCCTGTGTTTCCCTGTCTCTCGGCTTTGGGTGGAGTGCTGGGGTGTGCTGCAGTTCACTTGCACAGCTGCAGGACAAAAAACTTTCTGGCCCTGGGTGTTTGCATAGTGGCCTCTTCTCTGTGGCTGCCTGTCTTTACTTCCATTGCATCCAAAAAATACTGCTTACACTTTTTATGAATTCTTATGACTTTTCCCTCTCTTGGCAATCAACTGTAAATCATTAAAATATAGAGTACAGTTCATTTGGTAAGATTTTAAAAAGGTCAGTCAGTCTTCTGTTGTAAAAGGAAGTGGTGGCTTTTTTATTAGAAAGTTGAGATGGAAATTTTTGCTAATTAGATTGTATTGACTGTCATTGGAAAGGCTCAATTTTGATTATTAGAAGATGAAACAGAAGAACATTGGGGAGACAGACTAGACTTTCTTAAAAAAAATACTAAGGATTTCTACAACCCTTTTCTTTTTGCAGGCAAAAATCAAACATCTTTCTGTATGGTGGTATAGGTACGTTAATGTGTAGCTCTGCAGTGTGGTGCAGTTGGCACATCACCTCTCCCCCCAGTGCTCCTTTCAGTTTCATGGAGTTGTAAGGCGATTTTTCTTCATGGTGCCGTAAGATGATTAAGATTAGAAGGGACTCTGGAGGTCATCTAGTCCAGACCCCAACTCAAAGCAGAACCAGCTTAGATAAAGTTGTTCTGTGTTGCTATCCAGGATAAGTTTTTAATATCTCCAAGGACAGGTATTCCACAGCTTCTCTAGAAAGCCTGCTTCAATATTTGGCTGTGATGTAAGACATTTTTTCAGAACTCATAGTCAGAATTCCTGTTCTTGAAACTTGCATTTGTAGCCTTCGTCCTCTCTCTCTCTGTCTCCAAGAAGAGTCTGCCAGAGAGGCTCTCTGCAGGGTAGATTGTCAGTTATGCAGTGTAAAAATATCTTTGTTACTTTTCTGTGACAGTAAAAAGCCCATAACACATGAAGGTACCTGAAAATATTTCTAATCTATTCATTTTAAGACATGAAAATTAATACGTTGGACCTAGAACCTTGTAAGTTTGAGCACTGGTACAGTATAAGCAGCTCTGTCTGGTATAAGTTAGTGTAGGAGGATGCTTGTCTTCACAGGAGTTGTAGCTTTCAGAAGGAAACTGATTTGGAATTTTTGATATCTGGAGAGAAGTTTGTCTTCACTGAAGCCAAGGGTGGAGTCGGGTGTAATTGTGGATAAGTACTCTTTGTTCTCTCCACTGTTAAAACTAGCCTTTCATATTTTAGACTCTATGCAAGTTCTTATGTGGTCTATGCTACCTAAGAGGAAGCTGGTTCAACTCCAAAACTTTCAATTTTCAATTTCACTTTTCAACTTTTCAATTTCAGGAGATCTAAGCTGTGGAAGGGAGCACAGATACCTCCCGTCCTTTCCTTCAACTGGTAGGCAGTGATAACTAGACAGGCAAAACTCCTGGTTGCCTTCCTCGAAGACAGCAGAACCATTGGAAGTTAAGGAATGTGCTTTTTAAAGGGAGCTGCTTTTGATGGGTTTGGCCAAGGGACACACTCACTTTGGGAATACCACCCCCTTCTTGCATCCTCCATGCTTTCTTCTGGCCATCAAGTCTGATCCTTGTTTGGACTTTGTGTGCTTATGTTATTTGGTTTGTGAATTATGTTCATTGTTAACTTTGTCAGCAATAATACTTTGCAGTCAAAGGAAGGTAACTTAAAACAATGCTTTAATTATTTCCTAAAGAGTTTTAATAAAAATCAATTTTTGATGATTTAACATGTTTAATTAAAAAGGTGCAAAGGTGAAGTTGCCCAGCAAGTTGCCAGTTGTCTCTGATTTAATTTGACAAGTAGCTTTCTTCTACAAACCTAATTACTTAATACCCTAAGTAATAACTTAATACCCTAATACCCTAGTTTTTCCTTCACTCAGTATTATCAATGAAAAAGTAATGGTTTTTGTTTTGTTTTGTTTGTTTGTTTTTAAAATAGAATCTTCTGGGACAGTCAGGTATTTTTGCTGATGATTAAGTAGTTGTAGTAAGTGCTGATTAATTAGCATTGTGGTTGGGATTTTTTGTTGGTTTGGGTTTTTTTTAATATCTTCTTTGGAACTCCATTTTAAAAATATTTTTATCTTTGTGTGTAATGTTTTCTATTGTTCAAATCTTGGCTAGATGCATTTTGAATAAGACAATGGAACTGTACTTCCAATAAACTATTATGCGTAGTAAGAGCTGAGTGTTTTTTAGCAAATTAATTAGATACCAATTGCAAATTGAATTTAGAATTGTGTTCTTTAACTTAACTCTTCAAGCAACACAAATTAGTAACTTCATGTACTTTTTCCTTTTTGTTTTGGGAATGTACAAGTACATTTCCAGGGGGTTTCTTCATGCATATTACTCCACTTTGTTCCAGAGCTGAACATCATGCAAAATATTCTTCAGCTGTCAAAGTCTTTTTGCAAGAGAACACTGCAGCTAGTGATTTAAAATGATAGCCAGCCCTTTGTTTTTAATGCTTGTGAAGGAAGTGCTGCAGCTCTTGGTTTTTTCCCTTAAATGGCCTTTGGGAGGGTAGGGTGACTTGCCTCCAGTGAGATAAAGCTCAAGAGCATCTGTCATTGCCCTGGCACAAAGCAACCTGGCTGTTTTGATGGTGGCCGCTGCTGTCTGCTTGCAGGGATGGCAAAAGGAGAACTTTTCCAGGATAGGTCAAAGACTAAGCTCGTCCTGAGACTGCCTGCTGGAATGGTCTTAATTGAGCAGGAGAGCCAGTGATACAGCAGAACACCTCTGTGGGTGCTGTGGACCGAGCTGCTTATGAAGCAGTTCCTCAACTGCTGCAGCTTACAGCCAGGCATTTTCAAGGTAAACAAGCACCAATTTAGTTTGGGTCAGAAAGCCACTTTTATAATTCAGTTTCAGTTGCACAAAATATATGAATATTTAATAACTTACTTGCCGTTGCCTCTTTAACTGAAGCTGTGAAGTATATGCTGATTTGCCTGCTACTGGAGGATGATGAAATATTTAGCTGAATATAAACTTCAATAGAAAATGATTCTTATGGGAAAAATTTAAGGGAAATGCTTCCTTAAATTTGTGTGAACTTTTGAACCTTAGGAAATGCAAAAATAAAAATAAAAACTTTCAATTAAAAACTGTGAGGAGGATAGTGTTTGACATAGTTCCAGGCATCATTTGTACCCAGAGGTGATTATACAATGTTTTCTGCTCTTCAGTGCCACAGTATTTTGGCTAATGGGTTCAATATGTGACTGATTCACATTGCACACAAATTGCAAACTTTGCATTAAAAATTTGAGTAGAAAAACTAGTGGCTAGGAATATAAACTCAGTGGGAAGCTGAGGAAATATACCTTTCAGATTCCATGGAAAGTGCTTAAAAAACTTCAGCTTATCTGACATGCTCCAGAGATTCTGATACTTAGCATGGGAAGCTAATATTCAGTGTCTTTCATTGCAGAATCCTGGAATGGTTTGCATTGGAAGGGGTGTTAAAATTATCTAGTTCTGACTCCCCCCACTGTGGGCAGGAAACCTTCCACTAGACTGGGTTGCTCAAAGGTTCATCCAGCCTTACCATCACCACTTCCAGGGATGGGGCATTTGCAGCTTCTCTGGGCAGCCTGTGCCTCACAACACTTACAGTAAAGAATTTTTCCTAATGTCTAATCTTAATGTAGTCTTTTTCAGTATAGAACCAGCCTTCCTTGTCTTATCTCTACATACCATCCTAAAAAATCCCTGTCAAGCTTTCTTGTAGGCCCCCTTTAGGTGCTGGAAGGACACAATAAGGCTTCTTCAGAGCCCTCATTTATTCCAAGCTGAACAACCTCAGCTCTCTCAGCCTGTCCTGACAGGAGAGGTGCTTCAGCCCTGTGATCATCTTTCTGGATCTCTGCTGACCCTGTTCTAATAGGTCCACAATTCTGTAAAGCTGGAGAGCCCAGAGCTGGATGTGCAGCACTCCAGGTGATTCTCACAAGAGCAGAGGTGCAGAATCCTCTTACAGAACTGACCCTTTCTCTGCAGTCCACTCTGCTTCAGATACAGCCTAGAATAGAGTTGGTTTTCTGGGCTGCCAGGTGCACATTGGCGAGTCATGTTGAGCTTTTCCTCAACCAACACCCCCAAGCCTTTCTTCTCGGGGCTACTCTCAATCCATTCTCTGCCCAACCTGTATTGGTGCTTGGGGTTGCTTTCACCCAGACGCAGGATCTTGCTCTTGGCACTGTTGAACTTCGTGAGGTTCAGATGGCCCCAACTCTCAAGCCTGTTCAGATCCCTTTTTGGAGTGGCAATGTGTTGACCACAGCACACAGGTTGGTGTTGTCAGTGAACTTGCTGAGAAAGCACTCAGTCCCACTGCCCAGGTCACCAGCAAAGCTGTTAACAGTGCTGGTCCCAATTCCAGCTCCTGGAGTACACCGCTCATCACTGGTCAATGGCTCAAGGTCTAAGTGCAGATCACAACTCTTTGAGTGTGACCATTCAGACAATTCCTTACCCACTGAGCAGTCTACCTCTCAAATCAATGTTTCTCCAGTTCTGAGACAAGGATGTTGGGCTTTGCACCTCTCCCTGCCCTCCCTTTAATCCTGACCCACATAAGCTCTTGATCAACTCCTCATCCATCCACAGGCAGACCTCCATGCGCTCCAGCTGACCACTAACATAGAGGGCAGTACCCCTTCTTGGCCCCTTCCTGTCCTTCCTGAAGAGCCCCAGCTCATCCATTCCAACACTCCAGTTGTAGAAGCCATCCCACCACATCTGCATGGTGCCAAAAAGATCATGGCTAACTCTTTTTGTTTTTTCCCCATGCCACCTGTGTGCATGGAGGCCTTTCAGTTGGACCACACTGAAGCCAACTTACAGCTGAAGTGGCTGAATTGCCTTGTGGTGCCTCAGGTGCTCTCTGACTGACCTGTGATCCCGCTCCAGGCTCTGGGCTTCTTTTGCTGGCACTGACATCAAACTGGTATGAGTGGGATAAATTGGAGTTCCTCACCCCCAGCACTGCTGGTTTAAAGCTCTCTTCCCTGGCTTGGTGAGGCTGTGACTGAAGACACACTTCCCCTTCTCTGACAGATGGGCCATGTCAGCCCCTGGTAGAATCAGGATTCTCGAAGCAAGTTTCAGCTATGGTCCAGGTAGCTGAGCCCATGGCAGTGGTACCAGTCCTAGAACCATTTTGTGATTTTCCAGACTCAACTGGCACTTTCAAATCCATTTGACTTGGGGGGATTGATTATTAAGATCTACCTGTGTTCCAGAGTTCCTTACTGTCACTCTCAGGGCTCTCTAACCCTTCATACTCCTCACATGCTCCCACTGATGTCCATGTGAAACAACATCAGCAGATAATAGTATTTGTATGATTTGACAAAGTCATTCCTAGCTAATGACATTTAGAAGTTTAATGTTTTTTGTAAAACTGAAACACTGAAAATGCATCAATTAGAAGGCTCCAAGACAGATCACTTTAAAATCTCCAAGAAAACACGTGAGAGACCTTTTCCTGGTGCCTTGTTGATTTCTGTTTTAGTCACTGGGAAATGCAGTATTTGTGCCCAGATTGTATCTAATTTTTCTCCTACCAGTTTGAAATCTTAGTGCCTAAGAGTTTTGGGATTAATTAAGTTTTTCCTCTTGTGGAATGCATGAGACACAGGGTGTACCAGCCATCCTGAGGAGTGGATGCAGCAAATCATAACAGCATTGCAGCTGTGATGGGATAGAAGAGTGAAGGTAAAACCAGGCTTGGTGTGCAGTGAGGGGGGGCAGGAGAGGAAAGAAGAGTAATATCCCTTATTAGACCAGCTGGCAAAAAGGGAGGGAGTGGAATTTTCTAGTGTACGAATTCTTATGAGTAAAGGGAGCATGGTAAATTTGTTACACTGATTAATTAGCTAAAACATTTAATTTACTTGAAGTTGATTTAGTTAGGTTATGGCAGACAAAAAAACCAGCATGAGCAAACTGTGACTTCACCTTGACTGTCCTTAAGCACTCTATTTACAGTGCTATAACAAATGAAGTGAAATGAGGTTTGGTTTGAATGGCGACTACACAAATGAATTACAATTGACTTTTTTTACGTCCTGAGAGGTCTTGGTGTCATTGTCACCTTCTCACCCACTGCCAACTAACTAAAAGAGGAAAAAAGCAAATCCCCAAACAATGAAAAATAAACCAAGCAATAAAACATCAGCTGGTCTAACAAGATCCAGTGCAGTCCTGTAGGTTTTATGTTCTTTAGTATCATGTTTAAGAAAATGAATTGGGAATGGTTTGCCTGGGATGCATTGTACAAAGTATATCCCAGCACTGACTTGATCTTGCTTTAGGGAGAAAGTAGTTCCTGAAGTTTGAAAACCAATTATTCATGTATTCTAAAGATGACTTGTAAATTGGATATTCTGGGACCAAGGATTTTCAGAATCCTTTCTTTGTAGAAAAATTGAATACTTCAGCTTAATTATAAGAATACAAACTGTTAAAAGGCATGTAATCAGATGAGAATTTTGCAAGATTCTCATATTTCCACTTTCAGTTAATAATTTTAAGTTATTAAACCTTTCATAACTTTGTATGGCTTGCTCATCTGCTCTAGCTGCTTACTGCTAAGTGGTTGCAGGAATGCCTATATGTAAAACCGACTCACAATATGTGCATGGAAGGCTTCACTATTTAATTGGTCTTTCACATCTTGATATGAAATAAATCTTGTTAACATACAAGAAAATAAAGAGCCTTAAAACCAAAGAACCAGTAGTAATTCAGAAATAAAATGTGATTTTGGTAATATGGAATGAAGTCTGTTTTGGAGGTTACTTTGATGGTTGATTATTCTGTATCACTAGGGTGCTTGTTCCCAGTCAGTTCTCTTTTTCCCCTCTGATGGTGCCTCCAGTTGCTGCTCTAATGCAATGGCAACTGTGGACAATTAAATGCTTGAAGTGCTTTAAGGAGCACATCAGATCCCATCCCCAGCTCAAGCTTCCTCTGGGCAGGGTTTGGAATCTTTCTTGCTGCGACTTCACAGTTCTTGAGTTTTCTTCTCCCTAGCAAGCTGTCTGCAGCATGTCAAACCCCTTAAAAACTGTTTCTCCTATACTTCAGTCACAGGAAAAGGAAGAAAAGCTACAGCTAGTGTTAGCTGTCTTTTTCTTGTCCTCCCTTTAAGGAGGATTGTGTCCTTCCTCTTCTATCCACTCTTTAATAATATAGTTAGTAAATAACTTCCTTACTTTAGTCAAATGCCCTAAGCATAGTAAGCATTAGTCCAGTTTTATTGACAAGGAAGTAAGAAACAGAGCAACAAGTTCTTTCATCAGTGTGGTATATGACATCCATGGATTTGGTTGTGCTTGATTGCCTGTCTCAAACAGCAATGTCCCCATCCTCCTTCCCTGGCTGTATTCTACCTGCCATGTCACCATCCCCTCTGAATTGTGTGATGAAGTCATGTGCAGCATAGCACACTGATCTAGATTAGACACCTTACGAAGTGTGGCCTTATTATTTTTTTTTCCTTGTGTTTTTTATCCAAATCCAAGTTTTCTTATTTCTGTCTAACTAAATGAACAATTATTCCTCTGTATTCCCCTCTGTGTGGGAAGGAAAGGAGTTTGAAACAAGGAATCGGTGACTGTGTAACCTGGCATAAGCAACAAAGCTTCTAAGATTGAAACTAGCATTAGGCTACAGTTTTTAAGCACTTTAAAGTAGGCAGTGATACTGAAATAAATTCTGCTGATCAGCTTCTGACTTTTGACTTCTAGAAGTTTTGGAGCATCTGTGCAGTGATCTAGATTTCAGAATTGTAGCAGGATAAGATTAATTATCTCAATAGCATCTAAAATGCTTGTGCTATCTCCACAGACTCTTGCGCCAGCACAAGGCCAAGGGTGACTTGGGGACGGAAACACTTGAGAGAGGAATGAAGTATGTTTGTGAAGCTGGTGTAAGTGGTTCTGCTGCCACTGCCTGTCAGCCTGCAGCAGCCTCAGGTGAATTTCCCTGCCATGAGCACTGACACTGGGTTGCTCTCATTTAGTAAAATTCAGGATGTGACTGTGGTGGAAGTTCATGATACTGTGCCGGTGTGTGTTTAGCTACTGTCATTAGGGATGGAGATTTCTTCACTTTTGTGTTCTGGCACACACTTAAGGCTTGTACTAAAGCATCTGTACTGCTGTTGTTGCTTGTGTTGTCTAGCTTAAGCTCATGCATGATAACACCTTGATTTTTCTGTGTAGAAAATAGCATGGCATGCAGAGGTAGGGAGAAGCTAATTGTCCTTTTTCTTGGGTCCTGCAAACAAATTGATACATACTTTTAACTATTTCCTCAGACCTTTTTTGAATCATTTTCTGCTTTTGATGTAGATTAAAAGTAGTAGAAGCTATAGTAAGAGATTCAGTATATAGCAGTCATAAATATGGAATGTCCTCGTAGGTAGTTCCTTGCTGCTCAACCCCAGTTTAAGAATGGGTATAGTGTGTATTTTTGTGAAAAAATTCTGCACTGCATCTAAATGTATGCAGATTTGTTTGTTAGGAGTAGGCTGATGAAAGAGTGCAATTTCTGTTTATTTTGAGTTAGATTGTACTTCATATTTTTATCTATTTTCATTTTAGATATGAAGTTCATTTAGTTCACTTTGTTAAAATGTGTAAACTGTACTCTAGGAAGTACAGTTTGCAAAATGCCCACTTTCTCTGACTGATAGCTTTGGATTACCTTAACTTTCTTTTTAGCTGGAGGACACAGTTCCCCTTCTAGGATTACCAGATTGATGATCTCAGGCTAGTTTGAACAGGCAAACTGCTTTTTTCCCTCTTGCATCAACATCTGTTAATGTTTTCTGCTCTTACATGCAGCCTGCTTCTCCTATTGAGAAAGCTGACAGGGGCAAAGAACATAATTGTGTTGTGATGAACTTGAATCTGAAGTAAAAATTGTTTTTAACTTCCATAACCTACTGATGTTAAGCTAGCATTTTCCCATGTGATTCACTCAGACTGTATTAACTGTAGCTATGGGTAAAACTGAAAGATCTGGACCATGACTTCCAAAGGGTTAATGAAAGTACACTTGGCAGTGAATAAGGACTTCAGATGGAGAATTGCAAAAGGCAATATTTATAGTAAATATTTTGCCTTACTGTAAGCCTGCAGGTGGTGCTAGAGTTGAGAAATGCGAAAAAAAAAATCTGTTATTTGATAATGGTTATGTTAATGTTGTTAGCTTTTATTTGAAGTAGCCAGTCTTCTCTGAGTTTTTTATGTCTCAAGCACAATAAAGGCCAATCCGCTAGTTTCATGCAGCCTGAAGAGGATGGAGAATTGGAATACCTCCATTGTTGTAGTTCTTGATTAAACGTGAGATAGAGTGGAAACACTGATCTTTGTAAGGCTCTTGACTTTCTCTCTTGAACTTTGAAATTGACTTGTAAGGTTTCCTATTTGAAATATTCCTACTGGTTAGCCAAAAAGTGGAAGTGTGCTATCTTTCACACTCCAGCATAGATAATTGGCATCTCTCTTGCTTTTGGTGTGTTATTTTTTTGCTTGTTTTGGCATTTTCAAAAAATGTTGTTGAAAAACTGAGTTTCATAAAGCTAACCTCTATCTGCAGCCCTATAAAGACCTAGATTATGAATGAGAGTAAGTTTCATTTTTTGAAGAGTCTGTTCTTTCTGAATATTGCTTGAAATTGCAGTGAACAAAAAGAATTGCAGGTCTTGCTTTATTGTGTGATTTGACATGATAATTTCTGTATCAAATGGTTGACTGTTTTGCCCTGGATCACTTCTTGTGTTCTGCCTGTCTTTTCTAGAAATAGACCTTGCTGGATGAGGTGGATTTTTGGGATTTTTTTTTTCTTTTTTTCTTTTTTTTTTCCGGCAGCAGGGAAAGAGTGTGGTCACACCTTCTCTGCCACTTAGCATGACCCACCTGTGAAGAGGCAGTGGAGTCAGTCTGCTGATATTCTGTAAACATCAGGCTTTTGTGACACATAAGATTATGTCCCTGTTACTTCTCATCACTCCCCTTTTGCCCCAGGGAGATAAAGGGGACCAGAGGTCAGATGCCAACTCCGGGCAATGTTCTTCTGGCAATGCCACATGAAGGGTTTGAAAACAACCATTTAAGATTCATATTTCAGTGTCACCGGGCCAGCAGCATTCTCTTCCAAGGGTGTAGCAGGAGTTACCTGGTTGTTATTCTGTGCTCTTTGGGGAAACCTTGCCATCCCGACAGAGGTGACAGCGAGTCTCAATTGAGAACCTGGTTGTCCTCATCCTTGTTTCTATCAGTAGTAATGCAAATGGGTGGCTCTGAAATTTGCAGTCAGATGCCAAGTTACTTGCTTCCTCTTGATATTTATTGCAGGCTAAGGTGTTGTAGCAGCATCCCCCCTTCCATAAGATGTCAGTTTCTTTTTACAGTATTGTGGGATTTTGTTTCACTGCTATTGCTTGAAAAGGGGTAACTCACAGGGGTAAGTCACCTTAAAAAAGAAATACCAAGCATAAATTGATAGTGTTTCATTCTTAAATAAGCAGCTAGCCTGAAACAAGAGCTCTGAAGGAAAGCAACATTCTGTGCTTGCTTGCCTTGAGGGTTACCTCTGAGCAAAATATTAACTATTTCAACACTGGGTTGTAATCTGGAAATCAGATAAAGGCTGACCCAAATCCCAAAATTCTAAAAGAGGAAAATCACCATCAGTTAAAAACAGGCACATGGGGATATGTTCAATGACTTCTAATACTTATGATCTAATATTTTCACTATACTGAATATGTGCAGCTAGTGTATGGTAGTATGAATGTATTTTTTACTTGAAGCATTGTTGATTTTTTTGTATTCAATTAGTTTATAATCTCCAGCTTTTTCCAGTGCTGTGCAGAAAACTGTCTTTTACATTTATGGAAGCAGCAAGAGGAGAAGGGAAAGCAGAGACTACTCAGTAAAGCTGTAAGTCCTGGAGGAGGGGAACATCTGTGCAGATGTCCCTGTATTTAGCTGTGAGAGCTCCATACCTAATTGTGTGCGAGGGGTTGCTGCTGCCTGTGTTCATGACTCAAGTGTAGGCTTCCTGTCTAATGCCAGGAACCACATGTCTATCCACAGCACCACTCAAGCTGAGTGATTTTAGCTCCCAAGCCAAATTATGAATTCTGTTGTTCTTGAGCCCACTAGAAAAGGCATTCAGAAATCTGCCACTGGATCATCTCCTGCTCTCTCTGGAGACAGCCTCACACACCCCGCACTGATTGCCCTCATTAGAATGTTCTCACTGTGTGAGCTAAACCTTTTATTGTCTCACATAGCTGGAAGATGGCAGAAAGGACTTCCTCATGTTTTAGCAGGTGCTGGGAATTGTTAAAGGGGTGTGATTTTATTTTTTTTTCTTTTTTACTTAGCTAGTCAGACCAGATTAAAGGTTAAATATAATTCTTCTGGAAAGCAAAGTTAGAGAAGTTAGCTAGAGAGGCAAGACCAGGGTCTGGAGGAATCACTCGTTCACCAAAGAAATGTTGGTGATGTTGCAGGTTTTGTTTTGGTTTTGTTTTTTTTCGTTTCTTGTGTTTCCTTGCTTGCCTGCAATAAAGGCAACGGAAGGCACAGAGTGAGAAAGACTTTGTTAGAAAACTTGTCATCAACAGAGGAGATCAGGTGTGAGATGGGGACCTTAGAAGATGCAGCCAGTGTTTGTCCTGCATTAGCTTCTGCAAATTGTAGTTTTTGAACAAAGAGTTGTCTTTTCAATGCTTTTATTGGGGGTTTTTTTGTTGGTTTTTTTTTTGGTGATTCCTCTTGTTCAAGAGGGGAAAGAATGAGCCTGAGTTTGGTTACCTGTCATCTCTCCCCACCCCAAAAAGAAAGCAATGGCCTTGAGAAAAGCTGATGAAGCTGAAAACCACCACTTCTGTAACGTTGTGTTTTTGGTGAAATTGGACATGCCTTCTTATATCTTTTCTATAACTGCTTTGAATTCTGTCTGTAGCAAGGGCAGTGTACTCATTGTGATGGTGTTTTCTAAATGTCTGTTTTATTATCTCTGACATGAGAACTCAAATACCAAAAGATCATTTTCAGATCTTTAGGTTGCAATCTTGAGAGCTCAGCAGATGATGTAATTTTTAAAGCAATTTGCAGCTTCTCCCTATGTAAGATTTAAAACGTTTTATTACCAGGAGCAAACCTTCAATTAGAAGCTATTTTATTTTTTACCTATATACCTATTGTATCGTTGTATGAAAGGAGTCTTAGTTCTTTTTTATGTACCAATAAAGCAGCCTTTGGATTATGAAGAAAAATATAGCTTGAGTTGAGTTTATAGGGCTACAAGTTCTTCTATTATTTTAATTAGATTTATAAAACTTAATTCAGGTTGCTGTCATCTCCCTTTCAAGAAGCCTACATTCTGATCTTGTGGTAATTTTTTGCTGTGCACAAACAAATATATTCTGACTGTATTAAAAGATAGGTGTGTATTGAAGACAGATTTTATTTTTTTTTTTCTTTTAAGCAACAATTTGAGCAAAACTTTGAGAAGATCCATTCATTTGAAGGAAGCATACAGCCAACTATTTTCTTGACCAGGTATTGAAAAGGGAGTTGCTGTGCATGTTGGATTTATTTTCCAAAGCAATGGAATTTTCAACAAACAGAACAAGACATGTGTGCCAAGTTCCAGGGTCTCTGGTGCTTCCAGCTGTCTTTTGGGGAGTTGCCTTAAAACTCATTCAGGTGTTGTGAAAAGTGTCTTCCTTCCATCCTACTAAACCCATTGAAGTTTTAGCTTCTCTTGCATTCTCTATACATCTCTCTAAATGTGTAACAAATAAACCCGTTGGCCTTTTTCAGTTTGAGCATCTTACTGTGTGTCAGGTGTGTTGTATATTGAGAACTTTGCAATAAGTACAGATATTTCAACTTTACAATGTATTATATATACTATAGTGATTTTATCCTAATTGTTTATTAGTAATCACAGGCTACTTTCAACCAGTTTAAAGTTATATTTGTTTGATTATTTGTTCACTAACTGTCTTTCATAATTTATGTATTGTTTCTATATGTATATCTCTTCTGCACTTTTTTTTAGTTGGTACTTACACTTTTCATAGTGTACTGTGTTTTCCACTCTGTGTCCAAGTGATATTTCATCGGTGCTTAAGAGCGTGTCTGGCTGCTTGCCTGTTGAGATTTTGCATACAGGAGAGCATGGCCTTAGCTTAGTATCAAATCATGTCTCCTTTGCTCTTTTTTTTTGTTAATTTTTTTTTTTTTAAAGAGGCTGTGGCTTGTGAGGAAGAATATTGCAAAAAAGATTTGTTAGCATGTTAAATGTTCCTTTAAAATCATAAGCAATGCTGCTCTGTTTTGAAGTTTGGACTTGACCAAGTTTGTGGAAGTCATGAGAGCTAAGATGATGATGAAAATTGCTGGTATTCTGAAAGGCAACAACAATTTTGAGGATGTTGTGTTCATGACTCTGTCCTGTCAATGAGTATTATAGAGAGCATGATCTATTTATTACTTTAGTTAGAAACAGGGATGTAAGAACAGGACTTATAGCAAGCAATTTTAATTTCGGGTAAACATAGGAAGTAAAGTTTTACTGATCAGGCACAATAAAAATAAAATAAACAAAATATAGTGTTAACACCACTGTAAAATTTAAGCAAATCTGTCTTCAGGTTTAAGTAGCACTTGAGGATGTTTTTGGTGAGGGGAAAAAAGTTTGTTCTTCCATTAACTATGTCACTATGAGTAGAACTTCAATTCTGCTGCCAATAGATAGAACCTCCTCCCAACCCAAGTAAAATTACTTTGATGTTCTTAAAAATATTAATTTATGTTGCAGATACTTCTTCTATGAAGCCGTGGCTGTCAGTCACTGGCTCTATCTGCATGCACCAGGGGATCAATAGTACATTAAGGAAGCTGACTTGAGGAGGGGAAGGATTCATAAATAATAAATAGCAGGCTGCACTGCTGGCGCTTCATCTCTACACAGAGTAATACAAATTCTAGTGAAGTACCTTTGTACTTCCTAACCCTATTAGGCTTGAAACCATTATCCCAAATATTGATGCTTTCCTTTAGTCTGTTTCTTGTTAAGAAGTATGTCTGTGTAATCCTTAACTACAAGCTGCCAAAGGGAAAGGCTTGTCTATATATCAGAAATACAGTAGGAACACGCCACTGATCTGTGGTCTACTGAGAGACCAGGATTTGAAGCAAGGGGATGTGGGGGCTACTTTCAAGATTTTCTTAGCCCTATAAACAATAGATGCTTCTGTAAAGAGATTTTTGCGGTATGCAGGACATGTGAAATGTTGAGCATTGGAGCATGATCCTTGCACTTTAAATCTGTGTATTAATTTTTTTTCATTAGCTCTCTCAGCTTCCACATCCTGCACATTGCTGGCAAGCATGCATCAGCAATAAGACTTTCTTCAGTAACGTGTCTGAGATATCTCTGAAATGTGGCTGGTCAGAACTATAGCTGCTTTTTTTGGAAGTTGGTACCTTTCAAGACATTTAAGTAATTTCACCAGATATTACTTTAAATGTTCTATATAATGTGCTCTTTCGATGAATAGCCATGTAGAATCAGCACGGGAAGAGCAAAGTCCTTGGCAATGCCAGCTCAATTGCATCTGCAGATGAGGATTTAAAATTCTATGCAGCAGACAGTACCTCCAGCAGGCGAGTAAAAGGTTACTGCATTATTTTGCTTGTTTGCATCTGTAGTCTTTATCTATGGAAGGGGTTTTTTTTAACCATTCAATTTGTTGTGCATGCTTGTATATAGATACTACTGGAAATCGATTTAATAGGAACATAAATATAAAAAGGGCAGAGCAAGGTGAAGGGAGAGGCTCAGTTCAGCTTTAAACCAAGGAAAGGGAGGGAGGAAGAGAGAGAGAATAAAGGGGAGGGGAGAGAGCAGGAGAGAAATTAGGGTTTCAATGCATTGTGAAAGTGAGAAGTTTTTTTCAGCTGCTTTCACATCACTTGTATTTTTCTTAGGCTTTTGCTAAAAAGGATGCTATTGAACAAGCACTAATAGCTCTATATGTGTAAGTGACAATTATTTCAAGTCAGATTAGCCCGTAATCAGGTTAAGCACTTGTGTTAATGTAAGACTTTCTACTTTCAGGAATAGTGTTGCATACCATACCATCTTAAACCAATTAAAATGAGCTTTTTACAATATTATTTGCATTTTTTTTCCTATGAAAGGGCAAAAGTATATAGCTACTGCATCATTATCTCTTGTAAACAAGAAAATGTTTCCAGCAGTAAGTTATTTTGTGTATTAAACTGG
>VWZN01007394.1:114742-212404 GCA_013396955.1 Regulus satrapa
TTTTTTCCCCACGCATTCTGAATTTGCAAGAAGCCTTTCCCTCCCCCTTTTTCCCAGGCGCCTTCAGGTAGTCAGTCCGAGTGTGGCAGAGTGTGGCAGAGTGTGGCAGCCGTTCCCCCGTGCAGCTCGGGGCTCCTTTGCCAGCAGAGGGGCTGCAGTGCCAGGTTGGCAGCCCCCAAGGTGTGCGGGGTGGGGCGCTGGGCTGGGCTGGGCTGCTTTTCCCTCCTCCGCCCGCGGCCCAGGCTGGATAGGCTGCGCTGCTGGGGAGGGCAAAACACGCTGGAAGTGACAACAGCCGGCGAAGGAGTAGTCAGCGAGCAGTTTTGAGAGATTGCCATCCCTGAATTTGCTCCTCTGTTTAGGCAGCTGTCTGTCTTTTTGAAGCAGCTTACTTTGCGAGGAGGAGTAGAGGGGAAAACGCACCCGTGTTTTAAATGCGAGGTATTACTTGCTGATGAGACTGGCTGGTTTTTTTTTTGGAGAATTTTTTTTTTTTTCTTTTCTTTCTTTTTTTTTTTTTTTCCTTCCCTCTCTGTTTAGCAGTCTTAATTTCAGCCAGGGAGCTGCAGAATGAGGCAGCTGGCCAATTTTGAGTGTTTATGGGACAGTGCTGGTCCTAATTTCTTTAAGAATAAACTCGTCTGATGAGCAATTCAATGTGTGGCTGTGGCTGCAGCATTATTTCTTCTTTAATGAAGAGGCTGGGCTGTTCGACCTGCTGCTCCAATCTTCTATCTTGCAGTCATACATCAGAGCAGTTGCAGAGACTATCCATTGAATGTCTCAATCAGCCGAAGAAGGTAATTATATTTTTAATTTTAACTATACCATTAAAAGGATGCTGTATAATTTGGATTTACATGATAAAAAGACAAATTTTAGATCTTTTTGATAGTTTTCTTGACCTTGAGTAGCTGTCCAATATCATTTTGCCATTATCAGGTTGTGTAGCAATAGAAATGTGCTGCAGTAATTGATTTTGTAATAGGATCAGGTGATTTACTGGATGCACTGACAACCACTTGCTTGCTTGTTCTGAAACGTGGAGCACTCTAATGGATGTTTTGATTGCAGCCTCGAGTTGCTCTGAAAAGGCTGGATGCTCAAAGATGTAACATCTTATTTGTCAGCCTATCCCCTTTCCTGATGGCCACTTAGAATACATTAACACATAGGCTTTGTGCATTCCCTGAGAGTTTGGTCTATGCAAAGCATAGTCCAAGTTTGTGCCTAGAGGAGTGTATAGAACAGTTCTTTATAGGTTGTAATTAAATGTTGGGTTGTTTTTTTTTTTTTTTCTGTTAATATGTTATGCTTTGGAAGTAGAAATCTGGCTCTAATTAGAAAACAAACCAAACTGAACTAAACTAAACCCATTCCATATCAGAATATGGATTTTACTGTGGAAAAAGCCATTAGGAGCTGGGATCCAGTGAATTAAATTGGGGAGCTAATTGGATCTACTATTTCAATCAATCTGTTTTAGGCTGATGAAATGTTGTTAAAACTCTAAGAGCTTTTGAGATACATAGTACACCATTCCCCTGCAGATTAATTGGAGTGTAGTCGAAGTACAAAGTGTGCTACAGTCATTATTAATAGTTTGTATCTAGTTCTTTTCACTTCCAGTAAAGTTGTAAATCTTTATCCATATTTCCATTGTGAAAGAATAAACATGCTCTTTTGAGTTCACTATTATTTGCCATATCATATAATAACAAAAACTTCAATACAAAAAAAGCCCCAAAACCCATTGAGGTATGAAATGGCTTTTTACTGTTGTTTTTTTGTCCACTTTGGAGGAAAAACTGATCAGGAAAATGTTATATCAGGAAGTAGAAAAGTGTCACAGGGATCTTGAAGTAAGAAACAGTCAAAACGTAACTTCAGTAGGCTTAAGTATAGAGAATGACACTTGCTTTGGCTGGAGGACATCAGCATGCAGTGTAGGACGGGAGGTTGAGTAACTAGGATCTAACAACGTAAGAATTTCTCACCTGATTGTATATACAGTGATTTCAGTGGCCTGAAGTAAATTAAAGTGGCTGGATTAGAAATTGTTGAACGTGATTATAATGAAACTAAGCTGGAGAGCTCCTTCAGCCAATTCTCACTTGATAAAAAACAGTGAGCAAGAAACATATGGTTTAAACCAATTGATTTTAATTATGCTTTCCATTTATACTTCAATGAAAATAACTAAAAACCAAAATTTATTCTCACTCATTTATTTTATTGCATCTATTTATTTACAAGGAGGATATGCTAATATTCCCATGCTTGCTCCTCTTGCATATGTGTTGACATTCATATTCTTCTTGGCCATTTCATCTGGGCTTGTATTTATGTTTTTTTGTGTTTGTTTTGGTTTGGTTTATTTAACATTATGAAATGAGCATGAGTCCCTTTGCAGTAATAGGTTTCTACCTCATCAGCTTACACATATAATTCCTACCCTTACACACCCAGATTCCTATTTCTCTGGAGTACAAGGTGTTTTTTCAGTCTGAAAGAACTGCTCATTGTGTTGGAGTAGCAGAATGAGCCCAAGCGTGTTTTTTGAACTTGAATAGTAGTGTTCAAAGGTATCGATGGTGTTAGGGGCAGCACGTCAGTGATCTTGGGTTGCAGGATAATAATTATTGTGTTCAGTGGTTTGACTTTTAAAAATGTGCATTTGAAGGCAACATTTTTACAGTGTTTCAGCAATTTGTTTTAAATTGGCTTAACAGGCAGTGGGAAACACAGCTAGTTTAAGAAATAGAACAATTAAAAATCACTTCCATTTAGAGAAGTTAACTTGATGAGAAAAATAAGCTTAAATAGATTACTTTTACTTTGCTTTTATATTTCTTTTTCAAGGTTAGTTTATACTACATGGAAATTTTGCGACCATAATTTTGTATATCATAAAAGTATTTGCAAGAAAGTTGATGTGATCTGCTGTGTTGTGAATTCTAAACATGATGATAAATAGCTAGCGGATTGAGTTCTGAAGTTCAAGAGAACGATCTTTATGAGTCAGTGACAAGAGCAGTTGAAAGGAATTGCATTTTTCAGAGAAGGCGGCAAATAAGCTCTTTTTGTAAAACACTATTTTGTGTGCAAACTTGCACTTGAAAACGTACAGCTGTGTGCAACTGTAACTAGGGCAGGGAAGAGAAAAGGGGTTTTCTGGGGAGAGCAGTATATTTCTGAAATGGCAGTGAGCAAACATGTGCTGCAGGTTCTCTTGTGCCGATGAAACAGAATGAATAACGGAGCTTATTGAACAGTACTATCAGAAGTGATGAAGTTGTATTTAGCAGTTTAAGAGTTCAACTGGAGACTCACCAAAATGCCTCTGGCACGTGTTGGTGGCCCTTGGGTGACACAGTCCAAGGTGTCCCTGCTCCTGGCCACCCAGTGTGTCCCCTGGGATGCCTCTCAGCTCCCAGCTCGCAGTCTCATCCCAGAAGGATGGGGCAGCTGGTCCTTATGTGCAGCAGTTGTGTTATTTTAGGTCCTGGCACCTCCTGGTGCTCTGGTGCTTAAATAACAAAAGGCAGCGCTTTGCCAGATTTAAAATTACTGTTTGGGTCTTATTATTCAGCCAGAAGATATTTGTAGTGGTAGGCACTACACTAGCCCTGAGTAGGAGTTGTTTTCTAAAGAAATTGTCATGAGAGTGAGACTTTGAGCACGTGAAACATCAAGGTAAACATTACAGTAAAGTGGTATATTTAAATCACAAAGAAACTGGCTTTATCTTAAATGGTACACTGACTGTTGAAAATTAACCTTGCTAATTAGGTCTCAACATTTGCCAAAGATGTTTTAATTGTGCGCACCATTTTGTGAGATGATTTTGTAGACTTTAAATATTGTATGTTTAAAGTGTCTCCCAAAGTGTTAGCAAAAGTAATCTTCCAACAAATTAGATGCCTTTATTGAAAAAAAACCACAAACCAGCAACAACAAAAAAGATTGAGAGAATTATATAAATTTTATAAAAATTGATGCTTCTTATTTTTTGCCTGTTTCAACAGAACTCTTGGAGATGTTTTCCAGAAAAATACTTGACAAAATTATGTCTCCTGGAAGATTTTTCAGCAGTCTAGGTCAATTTGATTTTCCTGAAATACATAGTACTAGGCTTTTGTGTGCATGTGCTGTTCTGCATAACCATACCAGCTTCTGTGGGATGCAGAGCTGTTACTGATTGGTAGCAAACATTCACAACAGAAGAAACCCCATACTTTTATTTAGTGATCTCCTTCCAAAAATATAGTGAAAACGTGTTACTATTTTTGAACGTCTGTGTAGCTGCAGAAAAAGATAATGATCTTCTAAACTGTTTTTCTCACTCTACCTGACCTTCCAGATCAGTTAAGGACTTCTGTATCTGATTACTTAATGAGGAATTGACCAGATTGATTAATAGCTTCCCCTCTTCCACTCCAGGTGATTTCAGTAGGAACAAATACTAGAGGCAATGGCAAACACTAGTGGAACTGCTGGCCATGGCCAGTTGTTTTAATTAATTCAGCTTAATTCTACCTAAATTGAATTAAGTCCAGAATAAAATAACAGGACTGTAAAAATGGATGCATGCACTTCAAAATCTGTCACACATGCTTATTTTGTAAGAGTACATGACTATTTTACAAGAGTGTAGATGTCTGTATTCTGGCATGTAAAGCCCTCATCTTAAACTGGAAAAGTACCAGTAGTGGAGAAGGAATATTTTAAAAAAAAGGAGTAACTGCACTATGTTGAATGAAGACTTGAGAGCACTGAAAATTGGATACTAAGGGTAGAAGCAGTAAGTTATAAGCAACTAGAATCAGGCAGGTGTTTTATTGGAAGGTGGAAAACCTTGCTGTAAGCCACTTTTTTATTATCTGTGTATGTATGAATCTTGCACAGCTGCTAATCACAGATTTCATTTTACTTCTGCAGATAACATGCAGTATGTGTGCATTTATACACATGAACAAGTGTTATAGTTGGCATTCGTGTTTTCTTGTTTGTTTCATGCTGCCCTCCAAATTGGTATAATGAGAAATTTATTATGGGATCTGAATGTCAGGCTTCATTCTCTAAGAAATATAATTTGTGATCATAATTCTTCGTTTTAGTTCTAATGTGTCTAAAGGAACCTGGTAACTCCTACACGGCTAAATTTAGCTCTGCTAAGAATAATGTTTAAAAAAACCCCCCAAATAGAAATGAAAGTATTCTTTTAGTAGAATGAAAGGAAAATATCAATTTAGATGTATCCAATTAAAAAAAAGAACAGTTAGGTCTTTTAAGGTCAAAACCTTTAGAAAATTTAAAGTTAATTCTTCTTGTAAATAGATTTTCTTCTTTATATGTTGTGTTGTACAGATGCTGAAGACCAAAAATTCCTGTTTCTTGTGGAGATATCTACTTTCCCTATTTCAAAGTATGAGTGACTATGATTTTTATGAATGAATGATGATTTATGGGGTGTTTTTTTGTTTGTTTTAAAGTGGTCCTTCTCAGCACAGGTGGGCTATTTTCTCTGCCAGCAGCTTCACGCTGAAGGAGTGTTGCAGGCCTAGAAAGGGGCATCTTCAACTGAAGGTGCATTATGTGACATGTTCAGAAAAACACTTCTGCTGTAATCAGAAGGGTGGAGATGGTATGATGGCCTGTGAATACTCCAAAGAATAAGTTTAAATAGCAACAGACTTCTTCTGAGTAGTTGGGCAAAGAACTTTCCTTGGTGGTAATTGAATGTGGAGATGGTGGTAAGAACACAGAACCAAGAGGCAGGAAGCCGCCTGTGTGTGGGAGATGACAGACTATGCAGAGGAACTGAGCCAGGGGAAAAAGGACATGTAGGTTTTTAAGTGGTAATCTATGTCATCTGTGGTTATCTAGTCCAACCATCTGCGTAGCACAGCGCAGGATTGTACCCGTGCTGTAACCCCAAGATCAAGGTTCAGTAACTTCAGCATTCAGAGCTCATTTTTTTGGTCCAGACTGTTCTGCCTGCCAAGCCCTAATCCAGCACTTGTTGCATTGTCATGTACTCACTCTTTGAAGATTCTGTAATAGTATTTCAATTTTCCTGAGTCTGTATCAAGCTAAAGTGATTTCTTTTCCTTTTTGTTTTTGTGGGTTTTTTTTTCTCCTTAAGAGAAGCACTTAATTTTTCCCTGTTGTTGGCAAAACAGGAAGAATTATGACAACCTAGCGAACAGTAATATTTTGTGGTCAAATGCTATTACTGGCATCAATATTGACATTATCAGAAGAACAGCAATATAAGAGACAGGTAAAATATTGCAGTGTCTCCTTGCTCAAAGTAGAATTAGAAAAAACCAAAAAGATTATTTTCAAAAATACATGAGATTTCCCAAAAGTCATAACTGGGATGGTTTACCAGAGTGGTAGAGTTTTTCTTCATCCCAACAGGCTGACATTGCAAGTTTTGATTTGAGTACAATTGCTTTCTTAGAAATGCTATTACAAGTGCTACAGCACACAAATCCTGTTCATAGTATTAAGGCCTCTGAGATTCTGGGGTTCAAATTAAATATTTAATCAAAACAACTTTTCATATAAAATCTTTATAACTGTCCTCTCAGTTCCCTCCTCCAATGTTGTATTTTACTCATTAACTTCCTCAAGACAGCAGTGAGCCATGGTGAGGGAAACATCACAGCACCGGAGACCTTCAGATTCTTGAGCAGTAATATCACTGGAGCAAAACCGAGTTTGTGTGCTCGGCTTGGCTGCTTTGAAAGGCTCTCCAAGAAACTTCTTCCCTTCTGGTTCCTATAAATATTTGTTTTTCTAAGTAGCAGACGTTACTTTTTGTGACTTTGTGCCAAGACATTCAGCCTTGTGAGCTGGTGTTCAGGGACATATCAAGAATAAAACTCGTGCAATATGAACTGCTCTGGTCATTCTTGCAACACTTACAATTGGCTGAAAATATCTTGGCATCCTTGTAAGCTGAATGCAGTGGTCTGCTAGTTGTTTTGGTAAGGTAGTTCCAAATACTTTGTTTCTTGTACACTTTATTAAAGCTTCTGTTCTCAAGCTTTTAAACAGTTGTTTCCTCAGTACTGTTTTTATTCCAGTTTTAGTGGTGTTGTATCTGCTACCTTAAATACTTTTGCAGTTATACTGTAGTACAAGACAGAGAAACAAACATCTCCCACGTTAGTATGTTACGCTCTGTGTATTTAATATTAGAATTAGGCCGTCAGTTTAACAACTTCTTGTCCACAGAGTTCAAAAGATTTCTTTTTAAAATAAATACATATAATTTTTCTTAATTCCATAAGAAGCCTCTTTTTCCTTTATCATCCCTCCTGAGATGTCACTGATGATGTTGTATTGATCCACTAAAAAGGTTTGTGGTAAATCTTTTTACTTGATGTAGGCTGTCTTTTTAATTGTAGCTATGCCAAGATGCTGTACAGAACTCTGTAGTTAAGGTTGTGTCAGCACTTACATATGAAATCTCCCATTTTTCTCAGCGGCTTAATGCTGACAATAAAAAATTGCTTTGAGGAAAAGCATAGTAAGATCTTAGCCTTTGGGGCGAGTCAGTAAGGGTTCACTATATTAAAAACTATTCAGATGAATCTGAGTTAATGAAAGGTTACAACATTCTCTTTTACACACAGACTCACTCTGTGTGCTTGCAACTACTGTGTTAAAATTATTTAAGTCTGTTTTCATTACTTGAGGTACTGCCATTCAGCATCTAAAAAGGAGCAGAATTCAATGCTCTCTTCCTCTGAGCATATATAAAGGATCTACAGCAGTTCTTTAACCTGCCTGCCTCTTTGTCTTGATTCCCTCCTGCCTCCTCTTCCCCTTCTTCCAAGCCTGCAGTTGCTCTGAGCAAAGGACCTAGCAGGAATGAAGGATGGCTGTCTCACTGGTGTTCTGTTATTGTACTTACTCAATGTTTGATCCCACCTGAGAAAGAAGCGTGTGCAAGGGGTATTTTCTCATTGTTTTAGAAACATAAAGCAGCTACTGTGAAAAGAATGTGTCTCATACTACAGACTGATGCTGTTTCATGCTGGCTTACAGTTCAGAGCACAGAGCTATTCCCCAATGCTGGGAGCCTAGATGCACAGAATTGATGTGGTTTTTCCCTAATGGTGGCAGTGAGAGTGCCTACAGTGCCTACCCTTTGTGGGAAGGGGAATGGCTCGAGCACTCAGGGCTGGGTTCAGTTCCTTTTTGTTCCTGCAAGGGTGGAAGTGCTCATCTCTCCCTTCTCTAGAGGAGTGCTGAGAAATTGTTTGGGTAGGGGCATCTTCCATCTCTGTTGTGGTGTGCAGGCCACTGTTTGATTAAGAATAAGGAGAAGGGGAAAGCAGAAAGGATATGATTTTTTTTGCTTTGTATACATTGCTCCGAGTTTGAAGAAGAGATGCCTGAGCACCAGAGTCTGCTCCTTGTATTATTTTCAAATTTTCTCTCTCAAAAAATTAACAACTAAATGGAAAATCAGGACTAAAAATACAGCTTTTCCTAGAAGGTGACATCCTAGAGTAATAATATCTTCCGTTATTCTTTCCTGTTGCCTTAGAATGCTGTATTGAGGAGAAAGAAATGCTGGTTTAAATCTCCCTCATCACATTTTGTTCTCATCATGCACCTATGTGTCTTTCTTCATTTCACATCTATCTGAGCCTGACATACAGACCTTATGATGTTTTGATTTTTTTTTTTTTTTTTTTTGCTTTGTGGTTTGTTGATTGGTGTCAGCCTGGTCATCAGACCTTCCTGGGATAGGAAAATGCTAGAGGAGAAACAAACATATAACCAGCACATTCAACTGTTGATGAGTACAAAAAGTGAAAAGAAGAAGGAAGAGATGTAATGCTCAAAAAAACTTAAGAGTCAGGGCTGTCAGAGTTCAAAGCACAGATACATTACATTGCTATAGATTGTTGTCTGGATTTCACAGGAACTTGCTATCAGAGTTAAGTTCAGTGTAGCTGACCTTGATGGCAGGTCTCTGACAGAATTATTCTTTCACCTGTTTGTTGCTAAGATAAAACAGATCACTGTGAGATGTACATACATACCATTGCATCAAGCAATCTGGAAAACATGTATAAAACATTTATGTGGGCATGCTGATGGACTGTGAGGGCAGAAATTGCAGTGTGAGACTGTTGTAGTGAATGTGCAGGAAGAATTTGGGCTGACAAAGTAATGAAGATTCTTTAATACTTTGTTTACCTTTCACTACTCAAAGCCCTTTTTCAGGGAAACATATGTAATAAACAGAACTTTATAAATGGGGAAACAGACTATGAAAGTGAAAAGGATGAAGGTTTTTCTTCAGGCCCCTGGCAAATCTGAGCATGGAAACCAAATCTCCTCAGAATGTATACAGCAGTTTTCCCCCTAGGTCACATTTTGTCTAAACAGTATTTTCGTTGTGAGAAAAGCACAGAGTAAAGTCTCAAGTGACTGCAAAATGGCAAAATATTTGCAGGGCTATTCCAAGTGCCTTAACAAGGTGATCCCCGTTTCGTGTAACTGGAGAAATAAGGCACAAGGAAGATAGTGACTTGCTGAAATTCTCTCACCTGGACTTGGAATAAAAATCACAACTGTTTCCTACCTTTTTAACACATTTAACAAAGTGGTCTCTGTAGCTTTTGGACCTTATTGCTTCAGTTTCTTTTGTGCCACATCTTCAGAGGTACGTGTGCAGTGTCTTTGCCAACCGTTGGGAACACTGTGCCAACTAATGCAGCTGTCACTTGATTATTTTTTTTTCCCCCCAAGCTTTTTGGCTCCATCTGCTTGCCTGGTCACTTCCATTGTTTGCTTTCCATTTCCTACTGCGCTGCCTCCCAGATGCATAGTTGTCAGTAATAGTCAGTTTGTGCCTCTCCCTGCCCCCAGTCTCCCCAGAGGATGCAGATTACACCTTTCCTTCCTCTGAATGCCTGTGCCCGTACTCACTATTCAGGATGGAGAGTAGAAGAGACTTCCTGAACATGTCATAACTAATGTATCCCAAAGCATTTTCCATCTGTTTTCCACACACAGCTACAGCTATTTCTCACAGTATCTGCAGTGACAACAAAATATTTTTCTTGAGCAGGTTTTGGTTAAGTGGCATAAATTGAGGCAGAAAGGAAACAGCTAGACAGTGGGGACTGAAGGATAAGTGCAGGAGCTGGGAAAGCAGTTCTTTCATATATTTATCTTCAAGGTATAAAAGCCCCTAATTTTGAGTGGTAATTTGCTGATGGAAGATTGGTCATTAATTCTTTTTTCTACTTAAGAAGATCCCTTGCATATCATGAGGAATTCAAGATGTTAAAGTCTGCAGATCATGCACATTGCTAAATTAGTGCAGAGCATCACAATAAGTATGACGAGCCAGCTGAATTTGAAACAAAACATGAACTGGCAAACCACTTAGCCTAATTCAAATGAATAACATGGATAGATTCTACCTGCTGCTTATGCTTGTTTGATGCTCACTTTTATTTATTTATCTATTTATTTATAATTATCTATATGTGTCTGGGAATTTATTTGCAGTTGATTTGGTGTCAATTTTTGTTTGGAAGCTCAAGAAAGCAGCAGAAACTGGCAGTTACAAACTGATAAAATTTTGCAAGTTTCATTGATTTTAGAAGTTTTGTTTCATTGTTATAATCAAGATTTTTTTTACCTTGGCTATGTGTACATACACACAGCCTTTAAAATTTTTCACAGGATACATAATTTTTCTTAGCATCAGATGGGTGCATTGAAGCCATAGGTTGATTTTTAAGTTCTTTGTATATCTTTGTTAACATTTTGCATATTTGGCACGTTTTCCGTCGGAAGAATGAGTAGTTAACATGTATTTGCTGTACTTTATCTTTGTGGAGTTTCTAAATGCCTTGTGTGCCAAGAGAAAATAATAAAACTGTATGTAAGGATAATTATTACTTTGTGGAGACAAAAAATACAACCTTCCAGGTTGATTCTTACTAGAAATGTGGAGTTAATCTTATCACTCTTCTTTCTGTATGGCTAGTATGGTTACATTAATTATTCTTCCACCCTGGTAGTACTCCACTTTCAGGTTTCTTGTGGACCTTTTTTTGTGACTAAAGTAAAACAGCAGCCTTCTATCTGTGGAAAGTGTAGGCGAAAAAGTACAGTGAGTTTTATTGGAAACTATGTTTAATGGTTCTGAGCTGCTACATTGTCTTGCTGACCCCACAAAGGGGACAATCACTTGGATTGTGGAATGTTTCAGATCCTTTATGATCCAATGGCATCTAAAAAAATCCCCAAACAATACCCCCACAACCATCAAGGGAAAACCAGCCATGAACCTTGTTCTGAGAGAACAAAGATGTAAAATGTGTATTAATATGTTAGAGATACTAGCAAATTTTATAGCAGGAGGTTTGATTGCTGTAAGCACAGAAAGACAAATCTTGGACCTTAGTTGTTGCACAGAGTGGCTGTTTGTGGGATAGTGAGTTGGAGAAGTGCTAACATTCAATGGCATCAGATTCTTGTAAATTAAGGAACAAACTCTTAATCGTCCTTTCATCTTCTTCACATAGGAATCACACTTCCCAAATTTCCTATGTGTGCTAGATTTCCACTTACTCTGGGAAATGGGTGCTATTCCAAAGTGTGTAGCTGACCTTCGATTCTCAGAATTGAAATTCTCAGTGTAGGAATTATGGAAAATACTGCATACAACCAGTACCTGCTTGTGGGAAGAGCTGAGAAATAAAGAAGTGATGGTAATTCCATGGTTAAGTGGTAGTAATTTGCTTAAGTTGTAATCTGAAAAGGTCTTGTATTAGTACATGCAGCTTTACAGGTGATTGTGAGAGGTTCCATGCGCAGAAAAATGTCAGCAGCTGACAACTGAAATCTCATGCCATCAGTTGCAGAGGGATGGCTATAGTAAATATCCTCATGACATATATTATATAAGGTGTAATTAGGTGACAGATGGTGTCAAACTTCATTTGCACTTGTAGTTGGCACAGTTTTTTGAGGAAGGAACAGTAAGGACACACTGGTATTTTTGCACTTAATTTAGCCATTTCTATTCACAGACTTCCAGATTTTGTACATTTACTCATGCTGTCTGAATGCAATTACACTTTCAATTTTAAGGAGCAAGTTCTCAGATGACCAGTTAAGATATCCTTCATGCTGAGAAAGGCAGATACTACTGCTTTATAAATTTAGACTTCTTTTTAAATATGTAAGTATACAGTGGTTATTGTATCTTGAATGGCAGGACTGACATTCATACGGCCCTAAGCCCACTATTTTCCACATTTAAAACTTTATATGACTATAAATACCGGCAAGTACTGTTAATATGTGAAGACATTTGTGTCTTTATTTGTTTATATTAGTGATTGTATTGATGACTGACAAACAGCTTCTGGTATTGGGCAAAATCTGTAATTAATAGAACATTTTATTTAATTTTCATGCAAGGATTGTAGTATAGTGTTTGCCCTTTCTCAGAATTAAAACAAACAAACAAACAAAAAAACCACCCAAACATTATTTTGGTATTTTCTGGTTTTTTAGTTCTATAAAATTGACTGCTGTCCCAAGGTAATGTTTTTTGCCTCTACTAGTCACAATGAGTGTGTCACAATGAGTTGTTTGTAATCTTCTGCATTTCAATTTGATTTTACTCATTTCTTTCATCGAAAACTCTCCTTGGATCCTGTTGCTGATGTGTTGTATCAGCTCTAAATAACTTGGCAAGGGGCCCTATGCAAGGGTAAATAGACTTCTGCAACTTTCACATGATGTGAAGCCCGCGTTGGCCTTTAGCAACCTGTACATTTCAGGATCTTATACAGATTTACACCAGCCTGTGCTGGGTATGTTAGGTAAAAGGGGTTTAGAGAGATAAAGACTTTTTGAAAATTCTTGCTTATAAAAACTTCAGCTGTTTTAGTTAGTCTGGTTAGTGAACTTCACTGGCTGATTGGTTTAACATCTTACTCATTAGTTTCTGCTATGTATTTCTTGTTCTAACAATATTGATGGTATGCTCCAAGGACAATGCTGGTTGGACTCCATCTCTATTGCTGGAGAAGCTTTAAATATTATTAAATTAAGGAATTGAGCTCTTGGCCTTTATGACAGTTTTCCTCTTCTTGGTGCGCAAAGCCAATTTATCTTGAAGCATAAAATAAACAACCAAATACTAATGTTATGAAGTGTCCATTTCTGCTTGTTTCAGCTGTTACTAAATATAAAAATTGATATGCTGGTACACTTACTCCTGACTCGTTGTCTTTCTCCAAGCCCTGCATAATACAGTAAATCAATAATGCACTTTCTTGCCTACAGGCGCTGAACAGATCTGATCCTGTTTATTCTGTATCTAGTAATGAATTATCTATAATTCCTCTAAGACCTTACACTGTACAATTTATTCTATGCTTCACATTTTTCACCCTTCCTATCCCCTTATGCTTAGTTCACTTTTGGTTTTACACTGCCACGTGTACTTGGAATATTCTCTGTTGTGGTACCCAGCTTCTGACTTCTTGCAATTTCTTCTCAAAACACATTTTTTCTGTGATCTCATCTACTCCCACTTTCCTGTGTTGCTGCTTCTAATTTTCTAAAACAGTCATGGGTGAACTAATAAGCAGTATATCAATCCCATTGCAAGCAGCTAAATTTATAGCTTCTGTCCTTGGTCTGAGATTTGTGAATTCTGTTGGGCAAATACTGATCTTTAGAAAATATACATGATGGCCTCCACTGTACCAGAGCATCTTGGCTCATTTCTTCTGGAAAGAAACACATGTATTGATAGTGAGAGATCCTGGTTGATATTTGTCTAACAGGTACGTGGAGAAAGGGCTTTACTTGTGAAGGACAAACAAAAGCACCTGCTTTTAGATTTCATATTTATGTAATGGGTATGAAGGTTACTGGTAACTAATTTGGAAGTGATAATGTACATATTGAAAAACAAAATCTGGGGTTGTTTTACTTCTGCAGATCCAAAAGACTTAAATGGACTTTCAGAAATACACCTAGGCGGAACAGCACTGAGCATTTCAGTCATGGGCAAAGTGTAGTGAAAAGGATAGAGGTAATATGTGAACAAGCAGCAACAGAATAATTTCCTACAGCCTTTTTTTGGGTATGTTTGCACTTGGAAAAACACGTCATTCTTTCTTCGGGTTTTCTTTTAAGAGATAAAGTGGAGCTTTTACAGACTACTTTGTTACCATCTTTCACTATCCCTGCTGTTGTTCATTACAACTGAAGCATAAAGTTACTGAGCATGTGGTCACTGCAGAACCAAATAATTGAATGCTCAAATCCTGCTGCAGATGCTTTTCAAAACAAAGAAATTTCTCTCCAGGTATTTTGGACTCTCATTGCATCTTTTAAGCTTTTATAACTATTTTATAAAATTCAAATGTACACATTATCTTGCAAGTGTTGATTTTTGAGGGCTTTGTGTCAATGGTTGGATGATTCCAAGTCAGTCTTGAAATAGTCTATGGCACTGCTGCTACCAGAAGAGATTCAACTGGCACATCTGCTTTACTTTATTATCACATCTACAAATAGTATAACTCTCTAACTGTTTCTGTGTTCAGCTGTCCATCTGTTTCAGCTGAGGTTTTTTGCTGCTTATTGGGGAGGATTTGGTAAGAGCAGAATGTACTCCTGAACAATAGTATTGTATTTTAGAGATGAAAATTCCTAAATCTTCTGCCTTCTTATATCTTCCGTGCATTTATGATCTGTTAAAAAAGAACAAAAACAAACCAAGTCCAAGAAAGCAAATGAAAAGATAAATACCAAAAACCCCAAACAAATGAAAAAGGTAGGAGTGTTCTTGATGATGTTCTGTTCCTTGAAGCATGCTCTAAGTTCTGTCATCAGCCTGAATAGTGGAGCTGTCCTGTCTGCATCTCAGGCTCTCCCTGATTCCTTTGCTTTCTTCTTGAAGGTGAAAAATGCTAGAGCAAAAATTTTTCACTCAAATCTGCTTGGAGATGTGAGTAACAAGGTGGTAGCAGAACAGAAGCAGGCACATGAATGCAACATAGTGGTAGAAAAACCATTAAAACATTTACCTTTTGAAAGACCCTTTTTCATAGTTCCAGTTGTGGAATGTGTTTGCCCTTGCATGGCTTATCTCCTTGAACCCACTGATGATGGGATTGGTGATGCCTTTCCTTATGCTTTCATTGTATTTGCAGACTTGTCTTATATTTTGTTAAATTTCTGAGGTTATTGGAACAACTTAAAAAAAATTAAAAACAACAACAATAAACCCCCTTTTTAGGATTTAGAGTAAAGTTGGGAGCAAAGCACTCTGTTCGAGTAGTAAATTCTGTGGTAAGTTTGCCATCTGCATACAGATATGAACCTTGTTTTTCTTCTCCCTTGAAATTATCTGTCCTCATGAGCTTTCTCAGGATGTTCACTTATGAAAGTGGCTGCTAAAGAAGCAGGAAGCCCATGAATTGTAGTAGTGAGATAGGATCTTTCTGGCAATTTCAGTTGACCAGTACTCTTTTCCTCTTATGTTTATCATGAAGAAAAAAAAAATTGTTGCTTGTAAAATATTAAACATTTAAATTGCATTCACAGCTTGTTCTCTGATTAAGTAAGGGAAGTGGCAGCCATTCTACATATCACTGGTGTGGTACTTAGCATTTCTGAGATGTGTGTTATGCCAGCTGCTTTCTAAGGCTATGGTTGAGATCCTTGGCTGATTTTCAGTGGGACTTATCAACGTGTGGAAACGGTGGAACAGAACAGAGCATGAATCTGAAGTGAGGTCTTGCTGCTTTCCCAGGTGAATGTGGCTGGGCCGTAGTGGGCTTTGAGTTCAGGTTCAGCTGGGCCGACTGCAGGTTGTTGGCTGCATGCTGCCTGCCCTGTGCCCCTGAAGTAGATTGTTCATCTCTAATCTATGTGTGGAACTGCTCTTGTGAGGGCTTCCTAATCTATTTCAGGCAAAACGAATCTGCTTAGCTGAGACTTTAAACTTGTAAGCTAACCTGGCTCGTTCTGGCTGAAGCGGATTAGTGATGCTTATGTGTGCAGGTACGCCAGGAGATCTGGTTGGATGCAGGGATAAGCAGGTTGGGTGTGGGAGGCTGAGCCTGTGTCTCAAGAAGAGTGTATGCATTTATCTCTACACTCTATTCTTCCCAGAAGTCCCTTTAAATGGCTTATTTTAATGTGTCAGGAAGTGTGCTTTGAAAGCAAAATAAATCTTGTGCAGAATAAGCATGCTGGGATGCTTGCTGAACACTTGTTTTCTATTAGCTGCTTGTCCTTACCTATTTTAAACTTAATATATGACTGCTTTGTTGTAATTTTATCTAATTCAATGATCTAGGGTTTCACTATGATGCTGGTTTTAGTCCTCGTATATCTCTAGGTATAAAAAATTCAACTAGTATTTCAGTTTCCACTGGAACTGTATGCACACAACTACAAAGGAGGACCAACTAAATGATTTTTTCAAAAGTATCTGTTAAAAAACTACTGTTAGACTTCATTAAAAAAAGTCCTACTAGAAAGTTTGCTGCAGCTTTCTTCAATTTTTCTCTGTTGCATAACTAAGAGAATTTCTATGCAAGCTCATAGAAATCTCATGGTTTTTTGAGGCTGGTGATGGGATCTCTACTAAGTGAACCATTTGTTGATGGTTGGTGGTGTTGATGGTTGTTGATTGATGGATGGTGGCTGCATATGAGCTGCTTAGTATTTCCATGCTGGGGTATACATGATGGAGCTCTCATCATCCAATCTCTATTCCTTCACCAGTGACAGAAAGACCTAGTAATGCCCAGCCTGCTGTCCTGCTACCATGAGCTGAACATTTTCCAGATGTTAGGATTCATCAGAAAAAGTCTCTGAAGTATTTTCTGTCTTGTAAATTTATCACGTGGGACTGAATGGACTTGGGATCACACTTCTGTGTTGCCGCTGTAACAAGTCCTTTAAAACAGGTCCAAATCTGTTGGTTTCAGATTTTTTTTCCTGGTGAGCCCTAGAGGTGGGAGTGGCAGGTGTTGATGTCTGTGACAATTTCAACTCCAAGCCAGATGTGCAGCAGGTTTTCTTCGCTCTATCCCCCCACCCCTTAGACTCAAAAATCAAGGAATGCAAGACTAATGGGGCAGTCTGTGAAATATGGTTTTGGGACAGAAGTTCCAAGAAGAACCACAATAAATTTGCACTGATCGCTATTTTTTATATGGTCAGTTATTCAACAGAGAAGTGAACACTGAGTGCAGGAACTGCTGCTGAGAATGGCCATGTTCCTGAAACTGTTGGTGCTTTCAATGTCAAAATAGTTCTTTAACATATTGAAAGAATATACCAGAAGTGCCTAAAAGAGCTTGGGGGTTTTGGGTCAATGCCCACCCATGATGATGAGATATCTTGGAACCATATACTTGATCTCACTAATGTCTGACGAGTAAGATCTGTAGGCATCATTGGTGCCATTATTCCGTGTTGACTGCGATACCTTGGAGAATGCCTATGAGCTCTCTTGGAATGGGTTTCAGTACATAAACTATGACATGTAGAAAATATATTCTTGCTAGGCTTTGATAAAAATCTATGAGGAATTCAGCAGGAAATGAAAGCATTTCTTAGAGCCTAGTTTCTTTCCAGGATTCTTACTGAAGAAAGAAAGAAAATTGGTCTGCTAGATATTTCCCAGGTGTTGAGATGAGTGGAAGGGAAAAGTAAATACCTAAAAAAGTTCAGCTGTATTTTTTGTAATGTTTTACACTTCATACCTAATTGTTGCTTCAACTCAGCAAGTAGCTGCTTCCTATGTCTTTGAGACTAAAAAGTGACTTCTGAACTTTGTACAGAGTATGGTGCCACTTCAGTCATCTGTGCATCTGAGAACATGGAAGCCCATGTGCAGATTATAAAAAAGATTAAAATACACACTGACATGAATGCTGTGAGGGACAACTTGAACTTCACATTGCCTATATTGTATTCTTTTTTCTGCAGTGACTAGAGCTTTTGAAAAGTGGAGCTATTTAGTGAGAGAGCCTTACAGTTACTAAAAGCCTTTTTGGGCTGCTTCAGTGAGAAAGTTACTGTAAGGTCCATTTTGCAGGCTTCAAGCAATGTCATGGGACATAAACTAATCAGCCAGGTTTTCCAGTAAGAACAAATATAAATGCCCTCCTTTTGATGGTGCTGTTGCGATCTGCAAGCAATGTATTATTCAGAAAGTCATCCAATTTGGCGTTCTAGCAGTAGAAAGAGCTGGAGTGAAATACTACTGTTTGCAGCTGGACTGTTCCACACATCACTATTACATAGTAGTGATAAAACAACATTCTGAATTATCTGGATCATGGCCTCAAAATTTGTATTAAATCAGTTGTTTTATGAATTTTGGTTCTTAACAGCTTTTCTAGGTTAGAAAATAAACAATCAACCCAACAATGGGCTTTGTATGTGTTCAGTACATCCAGAGCTCTGTTCTTTGTTGTCAGCAAGATTTGACTTTTCCCTTGCCCGTAGTGTTGTGGGTTCTTGTGGCACTTAAGAGACAAACTATTCTCTTTCACAGATTGTACCATCTCAGCTGCTTTGGATTTCCACCTATTGCCAACAATCTAGTAAATTTCTCCTTCTGAATATCAGTACTTCACTAGCACCTGAGCAACTATCTGCTTGCTTCCAAAATATGCTGGTCCCCAGTATCCCCAAGGCAGCTGTGTGGCGTGGCACATGACCTTGGTGAAACACAATACACCTGCTGTAGCAGCAAGAGCAGGCTCCAGGTTTGGATAGGGAGTCTGTGTTTGATCAGTACAGCTGACATGGTTTAGCACCGTCTGGGAAAGATGGAGGCTGCTCTTCACCTACAGGAGTCTTGAAAAATCAGGAACACAGAATAGCCTACAGTGAAGGTGGATCAAGGCAGTGATGTGGGATGGGGGCTGTTGTTCTTTGCAGCTGCTGTAGTGTGGTGGGCTCATTGTTGGAAGGAAACTGTCTTAACTCTGCATGCCTCTTTCCACATGGCATGAGAAATGATGCCAGCCACGGTGAACTGCTGGGTTGGGGAGACTCCTGACAGTGGTCAAGAGTTTATGGCTTAGATCCATAATGCCAGCAGTAGAGCATGCCTTGGTTTTACTGAAGAGTACAGCTTCAAGTTTATGGGTAGGTGTTTGTTTTGCAGTGGTGTAATATGTTAATTGGTCCCTAGTCATTACCCATCTCTGCTGGAAAGGGCAAGATCTGCTGTCCTTCAAACAGTTTGTATCTGTCATTCTTAACCCAGTACCAGCAACACCATATATATTAGAGGAAATTGGTGAGATAAAATTGATTTGAGTATTTTTTTTCTGAAATGTGTAAGGGGGGGGGGAACTGTTGATTTTGGTGAAGCTCCACTCTAAATATCCTGTGGCAGAGCAGTAACAGCATCTTAAATGACATCAGTCACTGAAAATAATTTCTATAACCTGTTTTTAATCCACTCAAAATTTTATCCCAATTTCTAATTTTAAGATTGTTTATATTTGTCTGCATTGGTATCTCTTTTGTTTGGTAGTTCAGGTACATCATTTATTTGTTAACTGTATTACGTGGTCAGTGTTTTACTATGTTGAACACTGTTCTCTTTCCTGCTTGTAGTCACATCACCTTTCCTAACAGGAAACTGTTGTGGAGTAGAAACAGGGGGTATTAGAGTTAATGGTTTTGTAGAATTGGAAAGAAAGTTTGAATGTCTGACATAAATATTGTAGGCTGCCTTACATTCTTATCTACATCTGGTCATGCAAATACAAATACTTACTTTCCTGGTCCCAGAAATAGTTTGAGCAAAGAAATCTATGTTTCTGTAGGTTGTTAGCAAATGCCCTGCTGCTGAATCACACTGCTTAATCAGTTACTGAAATAAGATTCTCAGAGAGCCATTTTAAGGGCATTAAATCAATAACAATAATTGCAACCATTTCCATTTCTCCAGTGGTGCCGGCTAAGAGTTTGTTTGGGCCAGGGCCAGATTCTTTTAGACAGGCTGGGATATCATCTTCCCTCAAACCTGGCACTCACTCATGCTGTTTGTCAGCAAGTGCCTTGTTGTTCTGCAAGGTCAGATTTTAAATCTAGTGCCATAAAGCTCCTCTGTGACACAGAGAACATAACACTTAGGAACCAATGAGTGCTAGGCAGTGTTCTGGAGATGTGAGGTTAATGAGAAGGCATTTACTGTTTTTTTAATACCATGTGGAGACTGTAATTGGTTTGGATTTTTTTTTTTCCCATTTAAATTAGACACTAGAAAAGGGAATGTGTTCTGGTAGTATGTGACCTTGTTTTACTTATGTCTTTCTACTGATGAAGATGCTGAAAATGCAGACAAATCAGTGTATTAGCAGATTAGATTTTACCAGAAAGTCTGGTAAATGCTGCCTCTATGTTTCTCTGTATTTCTTGCTTTTATTAAAAGTAGAGAAGTGCAGATCAAAGGATCTTTCTTATCAGATGTTGATGCAAAGGTATTTAACATGTTCATTGACTAGCTCTGAAAGAAAGTAAGTACATAATTTGAAGTTCATCTTTGAAAGTACAGCATTCGGAATGGAGACAGTATTGCTCAGTGGATACTGCAAAAATTGATATAACGTTCACAGCTGAGCATTTTATAAGATATGAATTGGGACTGTGGACCGATAGGCTTTCTTCATAAAATATATATTGCTCCTCGTTCTTTTAGAGCAACCTCATAGGAATAAGGCTGAGCTGTAGTTTTCCCACCAAAATGGTAAAATACACCTATATATATATTGTGGTGCTTGCATGAGGCATGTTTTCTACCCCAGTCTGACCCCAGCTACCTTTTCTTATCTCAGAAATTTGCATTATAACTGGTGAATTAAACACAAATAAGAAATCCCTTTGTCTATCTTCTGTTACTGCCTTTTACTCCAGTCTGCTTAGCAGTGCTGATAAAATTACTTTTTTTTTTCCTTGCATATAGGACTACATAATCACTGAGTTAGAGGATTGGTCAGATTGGAACAGACCACAGTGGTCCAGCCCCCCTGCTCCAGCAGCAGGGCCATCCCCGAGCACAAGGCACAGGATTGTGTTCGGAGGGTTCTTGAATATCCCCAGTGAGGGAGACACCACAACCTCTCTGGACCATCCATTCTGGTGTGTGGTCACCTGCACAGTAAAGAAGTTCTTCCTCATGTTCAGGTGGAACTTTTTGAGCCTCAGGTTCTGTCTCTTCCCTCTTGTCCTGTTGCTCAGCACCACTGAGCAGAGCCTGGCTCCATCCTCTTGGCACCCTCCCTGCAGGCACTGACAGACACTGATGAGGTCCTCTCTGAGCCTTCTCTGCTCGAGTCTGAACAGGCTGAGGTCTCTCAGACTTTCCTCCTAAGAGATGTGCTCCAGTCTCTTCATCTTTGTTGCTCTCCACTGGACCTGCTCCAGGAGTTCAGTGTCTCTCTTGTGCTGAGGAGCCCAGAGCTGCACAGAGCACTCCAGATGTGCCTCCCCAGGGCTGAGCAGAGGGGCAGGATCACCTGCCTCAGCCTGCTGGCAATGCTCTTCCTAATGTATCCCAGAATACTGTTGGCCTTTTCCTTCAGACTTTATTTTTAAAGAATAGGCCACTGAGACAGGAAATTAAAATAAAAATTTTGGGCAGTAGCCTGGAATAAGCATTGTCAATTGTGGATCTTGAGGTAAAATTTGTTGTTGTTAACTTGGAAAGACTTGAGGATGTAATTCTCTCATCATCTTGCTTAGAATAATATAAAAATGTAAAGTACAAAAGAATGGAAGGCTGTTTAGTGTTAGTAGAATGTTCTTAATTTTTACCATAACCTTACAGTAATTTCTGGGAGGTTAGTCTGGTACAGAAACCTGCAACTGAACAGAATAGTGAGATTGGATTCTCATGGCACAGCCTGCATTGCTTCTTTTTTACATCATTAGTCATTATTAAGAGGCTCAAAAATACTGTTCTGTACATTGAAGCTTCTTGGGAGTAAAGGGAATTGATTATTTTTGCTTATTAGAGATGGTGTAAGAGCTGCTTGAAAAAGTGATATTTACTTCAACTGGTTTTAATCACTCAAAAAATGTTCTTTAATAGTAGTCACAGCTCTTGAGTCTCACTTTTCTCAGCTTTAATTCTGCTGTCATCTTCTTTTTAACCACTAGAATGCTTTTCAGTGTAAAGGTTATACATGTTCCCATCTGTTTGTGTGTTGTTGTTCCATATTAGAGGACTCTTTTCTCTAATAGTTCTGAAGTAGGGGACAATTTAGTACTTGCTGTTAATTTCCTGCCCTTGCTCCGGTTTTCATATAACTAAATTAGTTTCAAATTCTACTAAATTTAGCTGCTATTTGTTCTCAAAAGCTGTTAGCCAACTTCAGTTAAAGATGACATTTTTGCTCCATCTTTTGTGCCCTGTGTTCTAAGTAACTTTTTTGGGTTTTGGGCTTGTTTTTTTTTTTTTTTTTTTTTTTTTTTTTTTTTTTTTTTTTTTTTTTTAATGTCTCTGCTCTTCTGTGTGTTTTCTTGTTTGTGCTGCATTTCAGCAACATTTGAGTTGTAGTTTTAGTCCAAGAAATCATGTTACTGTTTTGCCAGGAGCTGACGCCAGCCATCTGGTAAAATTGCAACTCACTATTAGCAAAACCTATAATTTCAGGAAATGTACCCAAAATTACTTTTATGATTAGTGGACAGGAAAGAGACTGAGACAGAGAAGTCAGTTGGGTACTTCAGAAATCATTTTGAGGTTTGCAGGCAAACGTCTTAATGGCAGTGGTCTCGCTGCCAAATGCTGTTTTGCACTTGCCTTCAGAATAGTTTGCATTAATAATGAGCAGCACTGCTTGGAAGTTATTCATGTGTTGCTCTTAGGATGCAATTTCACCAAGCAGCGCAAGGCGAGGGGATGCTCTCTGTGAATGGATAGATAAAGTGCTTCAGCATGCTGAACTGCTAAGGTTTTCCCACTGGAAATGCATCCCAGCCCCATCCGTGTTATGGATGCTGAAGAAAAAAATATGTTTAGGCTATTCTGGCCGTGCAACAGTAGCCTTTGTTAAGCCCAGTAGTTGTGAAATAAGCGCACTGAAACTAAGGCAGGGTTTGATCAGCAGTTTTGTCTTAAATTTTGTCTCTGTGTCGCTGCGGGAGCAGAGGGGAGATGACAGCAGCTCTGGTTTTGTGTATATTCTCAGGGAGAGGCAGGCAGTTCACCATGCCCTGGTAGCTGCACTTATGCTGCATGTTCTGCAGTTGTTCAATGTATGTCTTAAACTAAGATGGAGTATATTTCTAATTTAAGACTTCAAGTGGTGAATTTACTATCTTCCTAGTGAGCTATTACATTGAGTAATTATCCTCATAGTTAATTCCATTTGTATTTTTCTCATTTCAGCATTTAGTGATTGGATCTTGCTTCTTGTCTATTAGATAAGATCCTTGTTCACCTAGGCAGCTGGGAAGAACGGAGTTGTTTCTGCATAGTAATCGCATTGCCTGTTTACATAAAATAAGTGTTACTGAATGACAGTCCTGGACTCCACACTGAGATTTCTGGTTCCACATGTTGGTACCTATGGCTTAACGTGTGTTAAGTTAGAAGAGTTTTTCCGTAAAACAGCAACACTACAGCATAGCTTAACCAAAGTGCTCTACCGGAAGGCCAGAGGGTCATCCTCATTGCTCCTCAGACTCTCCCTGTGTTTGAAAGGCCTTGAGCACTATAAACCTGTCCTAGGCAGTGTTTGAGCTGGGCAGCTGGGGAGCTCCTTGTAGGCAGTGGTGTTGATGATGCTGTAGACCTGACCCCAAGGACTCCTCTTGTAGGGAATTTAGATGGTCTAGTCTGGGGACAGAAAGGCAGTGAAAATAGAACAGGATGCACAGTACTGTGGAGATGTCAGGCCAGCTTGCAAAGCCCTCGCAACTACCACAGACTCACAAATTTCGCTTGCTTACTTTTTGAAAAGAAGGTTGAATTCAAACCCAAAATTATCCAAACCTGTTAAGTTTTAAGGAGTGCTAAGGCTCCTTTTGCACTGCAAGGGGATTCATGGTCCTTTTTTCGTAGAGAAATTCATTATTACATGTGTATCTATCTTGGAAGAGTACAGATAATTCTGTTGGTGCCTCTCTAGCCTTCGCTAAGTAGGTATACAACAGCATCTTGAAATTTGAAAGGCGAATAAGAAACTGCCTGCCTGGTTTTCTAAACTGAGAATTCTTCAGCCCACATGCTTCTCAAGGAATGTAGCTAAAGATACTCGATGTTGTTTTAGGTATGAACTAATGTTTGCTTTTGGCAAGAAACTCTTCCCTGTTGGTACGCACAGAAAGCATAGTTTACATGAGGCTGAAATATTAACTTGCTGTTCTAAATGGAGCAAACAAGGATACTTATGCTATATCTCTAGCAGTAGTAGTGCAGGCTTCTTGTAGTAATCTAATTCATGGGGAAAACAAGTAGCAGGTATCCATTAGTTATTCAAGGTAAGAACTTTTCATTTGGAGAGGTAAAAATTTCGATATTAGAACCCAAGTAATGGTACAGTTGTCAAAGTGGGAAGGTTAAGACAACGCAATTGAAAATTGTGTGCTTAGTGTTTGTACCTCAGAAGCCCTTTCAGTGGAAAAATAATCCACTGATTGATATTGAGTGGCAGCATGCAGGATTATATGGAGGATTTGCCTGTTTTGTTTTTAATAGTTGCTGGAAAACTTGGCACCTTTTACATAACTCCAGGCTTTTTTTTCTGCTTTTCCTTTTAAGAGGAAAAGGGGAGAGAAGCTTTTCATTAGTTCCACATGATAGTTAACTTGTCACGTTTTACAGCTTAATCTTTCTTCTCTAAAGAGTTTTTAGTGAAAAGACAAACCATCTTCTGCATAACAGTCATTACTAATATAAATACTAAAAATAACATAATTATTTATATGAAAACAATAAGATTAGTGATAATACAGATTTCCTCCTACTGTGGATTGTTGTCTCCCATGATATCTTCCAAGCAATGCAAGTGAGTTTATTCTGCATTATACCCATTCACTGTTCTTGGTGGAAACATAAGAATGCAAAATTAAAATTTAGGAGTAACTTTTGTGCTTTTGCTGTTAGTCTTCCATTTCAGAGAGCTAAGAAGTGTGAACAATGTTCCTGATAAAGCAGCCTGAACTCCACAATTCTATAATAACACTGTACTGGTTTGTTAATAAGTTGTCAGTTGGGACATGACTTTGAGGAAAAGGACTTAAAATAGGGTTTTTTTTGTTTTGTTTTTTAAATGCAGTTTTGTTATTACTGTGTGATGGAGGCTATCAGCAAATTCCTCATGGGTCACTTTCACATTTCTCTCTTCCCCATCCTTGCTACAGCATTACACAGTAATTCTCATTTTCTCGTGTGTCAAATTTTGAGGTAGAAGCAGAACTTCTATAAGACATTATTCACTGATTATTTGATGTGATATTCCTTTTGAAACAAGAAAAATGCAAGCCATGTTTTGAAACACTTCAAATACAAGAATTAAGCTCATGAATTACTTAAAACAACTGTTTGTAGAATGAAAAATCCCCTAGTTTCTCTCTTCCTCTTATATGGTGATTGTTTTAATTTGGACATCAAATCTCTATTAATACATTTTATAGCATGATTCTTTGTTCTAGAGCATAAAAAACTGCTACAACTTCAACTCAGATGATTCCCTCTTTTAGCCAGAGCAGCCCTTGTTTTGAGAATGCACGAAGAGGGAAGAAAAGGCCTTTGGTTTAAAGCATTAAGATTTGATGCTCCTCTTGCTATTGCAAAGGGAATCTGTGGAATCCATATGAACTATATAATACATCCTGATTCTTTGTTTGTGTGTGTCTGAACCTTGGTGGGTGGTTGTGTGATCATACATACTTTATCATCATCTAAAAATTGTGACTGCTTGTAGCTCAGACTGCTTCTTCTAAATTCCTGCTTGTGAAAGGTCCATTAATCTCTCTTCTACCTCTGATATTCTTTTATCAAGCCACTTAGCCTAAATACTGCTAAATATACATAAATTCTTGTAGCATTTACTTGTTTTCTAAATCACTTTTTATAATCTCATTCTCTAGCAGGTTTTGTGTGCTGTTTCATGTTTTATCCTGTGTTAAATACTTTGTGTTTGTGCCAGAGCAGAATAGATTGTTTGATAGGTCTTTCATTCCCAGAGTTAAAGCGAAGTTCTCATTTTAATAGTTTCTGTGTGTTTCTCCCCGTAACTGATAGCAAGGGACACGGCTCTGTCATGCTCTCACTGCCCATGTATTTTTAGATATTGTCTCTCTGTTAAATAAATCCCTCTGTTTTCTGTGCAGAATGGATTGGGACAAAGCCAAGGGTCTGAGACTTTCAAGTAGCTCTGGAGACTAGAGGGGATTGGGAAACTGAGGCCTGGGATTAGAGAGGGAGCCATGTTCAGAGGCAGTCTTGGCAGAAACCACTGAGTTGGATGGTGAAACAGGTCTGTAGAAGGGGGGTTGTGGGGTTAAATAGAAGCAGGTGAACAGGAGGCAGAGACATTTTACAGTAGACCATGTGTGGTGGGAAACCTGGACGTGTCTTGGTTCAGAAACATTCAGGGGGAAGGGTCAGGATGCCAGGACTGGGTGAAAATCTTCGGCAGGTAGATGGAAACTTGGGCCTGAGTTTCAGTAAAGAGGAAGATAATTAAAACTGGCTGCAAAAGAAGATTAAATACAGCTGGACATAATTAAATTTAAACAGAAAATTTGAATTGTGGTACCTTTTAAATATAATAAATACTAAATCCATATTTTGTTTGCTGTCAAATTTATGTTTGACATAAGTAATTAGAGAAGCACTTTCATTTAATATTTGTTGCTTTGACCACTTTGCACTGAATAAATTACATTAATTGATCATTAAATTATATTGAGATCGTGCAAAAAGAGCAGGGTAATTTCTAATGCAACTGAAGCATTACACGTGCTGCTCTATTAAGTGTTGTCAGAAGGTTAATAGTAAAGCAGGAGCAGAGAATCTTTCTGGCTGGTGTTTTGTTCTGGGGCTTGGAGCTGTAAATAGTGGAGTTGACTGAGAGATTTGAGGTGTGTATATGTTTGGAAGAAATAGTTTATAATTCTTAGAAAAAGCATGTGTCCTTGTAGAATGAGCTACGTTGTTAATTAAGTATTTTATTTTGAAGAAAAGCTATTGAAATTTTTAAAATCTCCATTTCAGTCTTGTTCTAATCAACATACGTACTGGTGAAATACAGAAGGGTTTTTATTTTCTTCATCTGTGCAATGTATTTAATACAGTTTTGTGAGTCCATTAGTGTGTGATCATGTTTGCTGTCCTTTAGCACAGCAAATTTTTTTTGTAACTTTAATTTCAAGCTCATCACTTTTGTTAAATCTGTGGCTTTATCTGAAGTATCTTAACTTCCTGAAGTCCTTGCATGAGAATAATTATCCACTACTATAACCTTTAAAAGAAGGTGGTAGAGTCTTCATTTGATTTTTGTATTTCAGTTATTGCACATTGGCTGCTTTGGTTTGTTACTTAGATATTGTTTAAAATCCATCCCATATACAAACCGTGTAGCCAGTAATCAGACCAATATATTAACTGTTTTCCTTAACACATCATGCACGTGTCTTGCTCGTGGTATTTTGTAACTGCTTGCTTGTGAGGACCAATGCAGCAGGGTTGCTCTTGGGCACAGTTTGCTTGTAAAGGTCTTATACTTTTTTTTCAAGGATAGATTTGGATGTTGAAATCTTAGGAAATCCTTTGCTTGGGTGTCCCTAGCAAAATTTGGATGTCCCTATTTTCCTTTCAATTTACCTCAGTTCAGTATTGCACAGTTAAATAACACAATAAAAACCTCAGATATATTACAGTGTTATGATTTAGTAAAATATCTTCAGAAGTTTTTGTGTTAGATCAATTGTCTTTGTCCGCTAAATCTGTTATTTAAAAATATTTGTTCTAGGAGTATCCACTGGCCATAGCTACACTGTCTTTTCCCTAAATGCTGTCATGATACTTAAGTTAGTATCCAAATCAGTCTAATACATTAATTTCCAAGTTAATTCTTTAAAACCTTTTCTCAGTCTATTTTGTTAAAAACCAAACTCCACCAATCCCCAACCTCCTCCTCTCTATGTCCACCTCATTTCCTTTTTCTTTACAGTTTCAAATGATAAAAATAGAAAAATAAAACAAAAAAGTACTGATAGAAATTTCATTTTCCCAAAGTTATGTGGATTTCTAGGTTAAAAATACTTAACAACTTTATCTGTGTTAGCAGGATAGAGATATTTCAGCAGTAAAGCAGGAAATGAAGTGGTCATCCTTGCAGAGAATGCAACCTGTTGAAGCAGATAACCCTGAGAAGTTTTCCCTTTAATCTTCTAGTATTGCTTGGCATTTCTTGTTTTAAGCAACTGTTGCTCATATTTATTTTTATAATCTATCTTCTTTGAAAATGTAACGGCTAACGCTGAAGAATTATGCTTTAAACAGCATTTAATATTCAATAGAGGTGGGGGCTGCATGCAGTCTTCAATAGAGGAGTGGGATGCCGTCATCAGCTCAGAGTTTACTGTGGCATCAGTCTGGAAGCTTCCATTTTCCTTAGGGGTTTCTTGCATTTTGTTTTCCCATACAGTGCAAGTGTTAAGAAACTTACCTGGGAATTGCCGAGAATTGCCAAGTTAGAGTCATTGACCAAGTTTAATGAGTTTTGCATGTTTATGCAAAGTCTTGCCACTTGCATTGCTATGTTTTGGTATCTCTGAAAAAAAATAAAAATCTTTGTGGTCCAAGACAGGTAGGAAAAGCAGCAACTTTCCTCAGTGGTTCTTCTGGTTTTTAGTTGATTTGAGTAATTTTGGTCTCTGACTTTATAAGTGAAATACACTGTACTAGCTGAAAGCACATCATTTCAGTTCTCTGGAAGTTGATTTGTAAATATATTTCTTCCTGCAAAATAAGTATCCTTTCATATTCCTTATCTACCTAATATATGAAAAATACTGTATCTTGTGTATTAGTTGATGGTAGTTAATTCTGAAAGCACTTACATGACAGAAGGCAGCTTTAATGTTTCAAATCTCTCAGATAATGTACATCCATCTGTTCTTTAGTAAATGCATCACCTCTCTGCATACTGATGATTTCTGATGTAGCACTCCTTGTAATTAAATTTTGATAATGTGTTTTACAGGCTTCTTGAAAAAAAAAAGTTGAATTGATGCAAATGCAGAGTAAAATGGAACCCACTTATGACTAGAGCTAATTTCACAAACTGATGGTCATTCAAAAATTAGGAATAATTAAAAATATATACTAGTACTAGTGTACATTTTTAATTGGCTGGAATTTCAGTTGGGTATAATAACAATTACAACAGTGATATTTTTGTCACTTAAACATTTAGCGTGTTCTTGCATTTGATTACTTTAATGTTTCAAAGCTGACTTTTTATGTTGGTTGCTTACAGATACAAATTGGAAGTATGTATTAAATTATTGAAACAAATGCAGCATTTGCAGTTTTATCAAGTACATACTAAACCAGTAATTGCATCTATAATGCTGCTGATACTGAAAAAATGCAATTAAACTTCTAAGCTATACCCATGGCTACTTAGAGAAATATTTGTGGTGGAAACTGGAGCTTCTAGATTGAAGAGATGTAAACCTCTTGTTCAGCTTTTTTTTTTTTTCTTTTTTCCTAACTTGTGATTTTTACATTTTTTTAGTGCTTCAAATTTTGAAGTTGAGCAGATAAGGTGTAGTATTGTTTCATTCATAATGCCCAAACTATGTAGCAAGCCTGATACCTAAGTTGTATTACCATCAAATGTTACATGCAACTAAATTTGACTTTTGATGAAATGTTGTATTAAACATCTCTCCCACATGCTAAGGTTTCTGAGCTTTGGGTAAGGATGTTAAATGAAAACGTTTATCTTAGAGCAAACTCGTCATGGCATCTTTTTAAAGTGTTCCTTACTGTTCACAGAAAAATAAACACATTTGCCTTTGCTACCACTTGAATATAAAAATATAGACATTAGCTTCTGGTTTGGGTCACGTACACCCAAGTGTTCTAAAGCTTTTTTTCCATGGAAAAATCAAGAGTCAGCACAGTCTGCTTCCTTCTATTGAATGTGTGGCACTTAATTGTCTATTAGTGTTAGCTTCTCATTCACTGACTGGAACTTAATGGATACTTTCTTTGAACACATATTTCAGTGGCTGATCTTAAAAGATTTTCTTTGGAGGAATTGTCACCTGGGTAAATACATGGGAACTTGAGAACCCTGGTTTTGGGATGTAAATAGTGTTTCCCCGAGGAAGAAAGGTGCAGAGAAGTGCGGAATTCCAGCTATGAATCCTGCTCAGAGAGAGAGTGGAAAACCACCTGTAAATGTGTTTCTGTGCCTTTTATGGTGTGTCGGTACAACACACTGAAAATTACAGCAATTACAACTTTGTTCCCTACTAACCAGTAAGGTGAATGTTTCTGCAAATGTCATGGAGCGAAGTTGGGTTTATCTGTTCCCTGTCCATCATACTAGACACAGGGTTTTTTGTTACAAAAAACCAAAAAAAAACCAAAGCAAAACTATAAGAGATAGGCGACTTAAGAAAAAGGAGGGGGTGATGGTGGTGGGTGGTGGAGGTTCAGAGGTTATCTGAAGCTGTGCTGAGATACTCAGGGAAACATCCTTTACTGCTCCTACTCCAAGGAGACTCAGAAGTTGTGCTCCCATCCAGTGTTTGTGGCATTGTGCTTTCTGAATCTCTCACCGTGTGGCCTGCTGAGTGTGTGGGCTGGGCTGTGGGCCCCCTACACAATGACAGAGCTCATTTCTCTCTGCACACGTGTTCATGTACTGCTCTCACCGCCTGTGAACCTGACTGCTCGTTGAGTTGTGTCCAACTTCATCTACTCAGTACATTGCTTGAATCTAGGGAAACCAGAGCCTAGATGTGCCAGCCTCAAAGGCTATGTAGCTGGAAATCTGATACCAAATTTAATAATGAATTAGTCTGTGTTGTAGCACCCTGTTCTTATATATTGCTTGGAGGCACGTGAGTTACTGAATGCATTAATAATTTGGAAGTTGCATTGGAGTTTTTCAGTTTATTTTAAAATGCACCTAACTTTGGTCTTTTTTAACATCTCAGAGACTCATTTAACAATTATTGTAGCTTCTTAGACTTTGGAGAACTTTATTAATAAAAGTAATTTTTTTTCCAGGTGAGGTATATGCCATTTCTGGGCCACACAGATTGCCCAGTGATGTCTGCTTTTGACCACTGGGCATCTCTCTGGCCAACTTAAGACTTGGCAGTGATAAGTATTATTTAATGGGTGTTCTCTTCTTAATTATCTAAAAGGAAATTAGAATAACAAGAAATGAAGCTTTCAAGTATATCTGAAAATATAGTGCTCTTAATGCATAAGACCAAAATCAGTTTGTTTTTTGAATAATATACAAGTCTGTAATCAAATGAGAGGAAAAATAAATGCCATTTGAAATTATCTGGGCACAGTTTCTTGCAAATAATATCACATACTTGTGTCTTCTGTTTATATGAATGTTAATGATTCTTGTGGATTCTCTAGAAGGGCAACCAGTTCTGAATTTTGTAGAATCTAGTGCTTAAAGAGACTAAGACCAGGCTGTTTGACAGAACAAGTAATTCTCTTACTAGAAAACTGCCTGCAGGGTTTTTTTTTTCTTTTTTTAGTTTTGTGTCAAGTAGAAATTATTTCTTGTTTCCTGGACGTTTTTAGTTGCCAAGCATAATACAATGAAACAGGTTTTTACTGTTTTATCTAATTAAAAAAAAAGGTAACTTTTTATAAACTTTTGTAATTTTCCACTTTTTCTTTATCTCCTCAGAATGTGAAAGCATTTGCATCTTCAGATAGCCTAGCCAAGGTCCAAGAAGTAGCAAGCTGGCTTTTGGAAATGAATCAGGAACTGCTCTCTGTGGGCAGCAAGAGGCGACGAACTGGTGGATCCCTTCGAGGTAACGCTTCCTCAAGCCAAGTAGATGAGGAGCAGATGAATCGGGTCGTGGAAGAGGAGGAGCAGCAGCAAAGACGACAACAAGAGGAGCAGCACATTGGGAGGAATGGGGAAATAGGAGGAGAAGAACCTGGATTTGATGACAGGCATGAGTCTCAGCAGGAACAGTTAGAAGAAAATAATAACAGACTTATTACAGTGGATGAAGATTCCACTGGTAACCAAGAGGAAGATGACGATGAACATGCTGGTGATCAGGAGGAGGAGGTGGAAGAGGAGGAGGAAATGGACCAGGACAGTGATGATTTTGATCAGTCTGATGACAGCAGTAGAGAAGATGAACATGCTAACAGTAATAGTGTCACAAATTCCAATAGCCTCATGGACTTGCCCATTCACCAGTCATCACCATTCTACATGAAGACAAAGGTGAGAAGTTCAATTTTTTTTGTGCTCTTAATCTTCATTAACTTTGGAATTTTGGACAAAAATGGTGTATTTAGCATAAACTAAAGTTTTACAATGAAGCAACAATTTTATGTCCTAAAGAGCTTACAGTGAAGTATTTATGTAGTCCGCAAAAACCATGCTGTTTTAGCTGTTAATAATAAAAATATTTGCATGCATTTGACATGAGCAAATACCCCTATATATTTTATGGAGTAGCATTCTGATGACTATGGTCAAAATACCAACATGTTTCTCCATAAATACTTTTACATAATACCTTCCTGGTGTTTTTTTATATTTTCCTTCTCCAAGTGGGCTAGAAGGGAAGGTAAGCAATCGTACATTTGTTGTGTTCTCAGACAAGATCTAGTTCATTCAGGTGAGAACATTGTAATGAAAAAGTAGGGTGGAGTATTATAGAAACATGAAGGTCTTCCTGCTGGCCTGCTGAGTTCCTTGACAACATACAGGTTAAAAAAGTGTGATAGCCACTCATTCAGTTAGGAAGTCAGGACGTAATGTATTATGCTTGTGAGGACATTGAACATGTGTGCTGGTTGTTGAAAACTTCAGATTTAATAAGCAATAAGAACCTGGAAATTAATCTTCATAATTTTATTTCTGCTTATGTCACCTAACATTTTAGATTAAAAAGAACTTATTGGCTGCAGTGTACCTTTGTAGTTCGCTATAATTTTCCTTCTTTGGGAAGGAGGAATTTTGTTAACTCTTAGGAGCAGCAAAATAATCAAAGCAGTGACATTGACTGCTAAGAAAGAGGAGCAGGCCAGTGTTCTTCTGGAAGAATGTTCTTCCTAAATCTATGGACTATTTATTTTTCTTACTCATTAATTGCTAATAGAACACCTAGCCTCGTCTCACCTTTCAAAAAAACAAAACCTCCTTAAACTTTTAAGTTTTACTTAAAAAAAAAATTAAAATCTGGTGTAAAATTAAAGAAAACCACAGAAAAAAATCAGTTAATGTAAGTTAACAGGTTGAGTATGAGCATAAATGCATAGAGATGGATAATCATTCTTGAGGATGCACCTGACCACGTAAATAGGGTGCTTTCATTTGCTTCTGAAATCTACAGTGAAGTTTTTGTTGATAACAATAGTATGCAGTTCACTTCCATGTTTAAAGTATCTCAGGTAGCACCTTTGATTTTTGAGAAGTTGTAATGTTTTCACATGAGTTTTTAATATAATTTTATATTTATAATTCTACTCTTCAAGGTACTGAAGTATATGCTCTCTAATTTGGAGTAAAATACTGTCATATTTGATTCAATTGAATTGGGTTTTACCACTGGAATCTTTGGTTTTATTTCAACACATTGGTTTTCCTGGATTTAGTATGTTTTACTGAGTATCATATAACAACTTGCATCCAGAATTTAATGTAAGAAATTCTTATACTCCAAAATATGTTTTGAAGTCTACGAATTGGAAACTTGTTAAAGTGCTTTGTAAGTAACTATACTCAATTAATGTACAGACAGAGCAGAGCGTAATTTTCAATGGTGGCCAGTTCTGTAGCTTATTTAATTGACTTCAAAAATGAATGTAGCTTTTTCTTTCTTTTCTTCAGGCATATTTGACATGAACTGAAACAAGCCAGTTTAGCCTGAAGGAAAATGTGTGAAAGATCTTTGTGCAGATGCAAAATTTCTGTGTGGTCTGATAGTTGCTCTGCGTATTTGATGCAAGACTGGCCATTTTTGTCTGTGCTCTGTCCCTAGGCTGTGCTTCTGCAAGAATGGTTGGGTAGCAAACCATCTTTGGGAATTTTTTCATGGTGCATCCCTGTTTTAGGAAGTTTAGCTGTGTGCCTGAAGTATCAGCACAGGTTAGAAAGCTGCTTGAGGGGGCAGTGCTCAGCACCACGGTTTCACATTAGAACCGACAACATGCAACATTAATGTTACCAAGTCATTAATAAACCAACATTTAACCAGAGGAACACGTTCTGCATTACAAAGTGTTGTGGGAATACATCTGTAAGAGCATGGATGAATTACCAGAGTGAAAATAAGCATGACTAATATGCAGCTTTTGAGAAGAAAAGGCAGTGTTAGCAGACTTGTCAGCTCGATTGGCAAGTGATTTCTGCTTCTACCTGTTGAGGATAGTCATCCTAGGAGACTTGAACCTGCTGGACTTATCTTTAGCTTTTCAGACATGTTTCTCGGTCTTTGTAGTTGATAACAGCTGCTATAACTCCGGTTGAATTACCTTCTGTGTGCTGTACTCTGTGAAACTTGTTTTGTGCTACCGTTATAGGCAGTGAGGGCTGAATGCCCTGCTTGATGTTTGTGTGTCAGATGTAAACCTGATGCAGCACAGTTTGTTCTGCTTTTACACATGTGCAGCACACTTTCACCACTACCAAATGTCAAGAGATAATAGTAAGACGCCACAAAATAGCAACTGCTACTACTCTAGGTGTTGTGCAGCTCATCTTAGTTTTTTAAATATCTCTTATTTGTCCTTCTACTTTTTCTTCCTTTCCTCATAAACCACTGAATAGAGTCTTTCTCTAATCTGACTTTTTTTGTTTGTTGACTGCAGAATCCTGTGTGGCTAAGGAAGGATATGTCATATTTCCCTCATAACACCACAGTGCACCCTGCTTGGGTTTGCTGCCTGTCATCTTAGTAGCAGCAAGCATGTGGTGTTCTACCTGCTTAGCATCATCAAAGGCATAAACCCCATCATATTTCTATAAAATTTGATATCATGTTTTATATAATGTTTATATGATAGATATAAAAATATTTGCCTCATACTACTGCCCTGTGCAAATAACTGATATAATTGCTGCTATAATGTTGTGAAAATGTTATAAGTAAAGTACGTGGGCACTTGAAGTGAGAAGGCCAGTGGTTCAGGAGAGACTCCATTGCATTCACAACACCACATGGGAATCCAGAAGGATTCTTGTGGTTACCTTTCATGATTTCCTGCATAAAATATTAGGCTGCTCTGCATTGACTTCTATGCAAGCTAAAGCTTATTTTTAGAAAAATGTCCCTGTTTGAAAACAGGAAACTGTGCAGCAAGGCAAATCTCTCTCAAACCTAGGTTAATAGTTTGTTAGTTATCATCAGTGTTTAAAATTCTCCACCTTTACTCTGCCTTCTTCCTGGCTTTCGTTGTCTGACTTTTTCTGACTATTACAATTTTGTTTTATTTTCATGTTGTACTGAAGAGCTGTTTAACAAATGTGGGGTTTTTTCCAATACGTTAAGCAACCAATTTCTTCCCTGAAAGATCTCTTAAATGTAAATAATAACGACAATGTGTCCATTTGACATATTTTTCAGGTTTTTGTTCTTGTGATAGTTCTGTGAGCGCTCTGGTGTCGGAACATTTGTCTTGAAACGCAGGTGTCTTTATATCTAGATGAACAATCTGGATGAGGGAGTCGAGTGCACCCTCGGTCAGTTTGCAGGTGACATCAAGTTGGTTGGGAGTGTTCATGTGCTGGAGGGTAGGCAGGCTCCACAGAGGGATCTGGACAGGCTGGATTGATGGGCCAAGGCCAATTGTATGAGGCTAAACAAGGCCAAATGCCAGGTCCTGCTCTTGACTCACATCAGCCACGTAGAGTGCTACGGGCTTGGGCAGAGGGGCTGGAAATCTGCCCAGCAGAAAAGGAGCCGGGGGTGCTGCTGGAGAGCAGCTGAACATGAGCCACCATGTGCCCAGTTGGCCAAGAAGGCCAGTGGCATCCTGGCCTGGGTCAGCAATGCTGTGGCCAGCAGGACCAGGGCAGTGATCATCCTCCTGTACTGCACTGGTGAGGAGGCCACACCTTAAATCCTGTGTTCAGTTCTGGTCCTCTCACTCCAGGAATGACATTGAGGGGCTGGAACTTTTCCAGAGAAGGGCAATGAAGCTGGTGAAGGGTCTGGAGCACGAGTCCTGTGAGGAGCAGCTGAGGGAACTGGTATTGTTTAGCCCAGAGGAGGCTCAGGAGAGACCTTATTGATCTCTACAAATACCTGAAAGGAGGTTGTAGCCAGGTGAGGGTTGGTCTCTTCTCCCAGCTAACACACGATAAAACAAAAGGACTTAGCCTGAAGTTGCACTAGGGGAGATGTGGATTGGATATCACTCCTCCTGGGAAAGGGTTGTCAAACACTGGAACAGGCTCCTCAGGAAGGTCGTTATCATCCTTGGAGGTATTTACAAGACGTGTAGATGTAGCACTTAGGGACATGGTTCTGTGTTCGACTTGTGGTAGTGTTAGAGTAATGGTTGGATTTGATGATTGTAAGAGACCTTTTCCAACCCAAATGATTCTATGATATCAGAACTGTGCTTAAAACTGAGTAGCAGTTGTGCCAAGGACAGTTAAAATTTGTTTGTGCAATGTAAATACCTATTTATATATCTAATAACTCCATGCATTAGGATTTCATGTTTGACTGATTTGTCTAATAAGATGCAAGTCTTTTTCACAGAGCTTTCTGTTGTCCTGTGTCATTTGTACCTTCATAACTGATGCTCCATTGCATTAAACTGACCAGAGTTTTCTCACATGTCAGATCCTTTACTGTTTGTTAATTTTTACTCCAGTTGGTCTGTGTCTTGTCAAATGTTGTTATACCTGTTTTTAAAACACTAAATGGCACAAGAGGGCTACGTAAATATATACAGCAGTCTGAAAAAAACCATGTTCTCAAAGCTGATTCTTCACTGGTTGCATTCTATCTGTGGCATCCATTTCCAGTGCTCTGTGATGACTTTATATTAATTGAGTTCTGTTGGGTAACAATTAACCACAACATAAGCAAACAAATACTCTTACATCCCATATTTCATAGCAACTGCAATTAAATGCTTTATCCCTTTACGTGTGGGATTCTGTTGCAGGGCAAGGACAAGAATGTACTAGTGGCAGTTGCTGTCACTGTGGAATAGCTCATGTAAATTCTTGCTTACATGAGATTTAAATTGTTTGTCTACCTGTGCTCATATTCTTGAAATTGTAGTACTAGCAGATATATCATGCCAGCAATATTTTATGTTTATCAAAATTGATGTTTATAGTAGAGGCGATACGAGTATGATTTTGTGGAAGAAAATGTCATTGATGCTATAATCCTATTTTATGTCAACCAGTGCATTATTTTCTCTTGTACGGACACCTGAGTTTCACTATGGGGTTATCTAGATTGGGCTCTGTTTGCTTTTCCAAGTTGTTGTTCCTGTAAATTGTTAGGTTTATTTGTTATTTCTGAGATATTTTTATTGTGCTAATTCTTAAAAATATGATCATAATACATACAGTCTTTAAATTGTTCCAGTTTTTTTTTCTTATTTGCATAACTGTTCTTGTGACTCCCAATTTCATAGTTTTAAAATAATAATTACTTCAATATGCTTCAATATTTTGTTCTTAATTGATGTTTTTAGTTTCCATAAAGATTTTTCTTGAACCTGCTGCAAGCTTTTCATATTTAGACGAGCGTTGGCTTCTTGATTATCTTGGAAATTGTTTTTAAACAGCTACAATAATTTGCAGGTTCATTCATCTCTGGTTTGGGTTTGATGACGAATTGATTTTGTGGGGAAAAAAGTCATGATCACTTGTGTGCAAGCTCCTACGAATTTAACTTTGTTAAATTAGTTTTTATTTATCTAAATTCAACATTACATAGTACTTTTAATATTAAGTGTCTCTAATGTTGAAGCTACGTCAGTTGGGAAATAAACCCTTCTAAAAAAAATTAAACACATGAATTGATGAAAGGCATTAGCTGTATTATATCCAGAAAATAGTCACAGATTGCTATGGTGTAGGCAGAATAGCTACTTGATGTCAGACTAACAAGAGTGAAATGTATAATGTAAGAACCTGAATTTAAAAATCCAAGTGAGCAGGTGGAGCAGGAAGATTGTTCGCTGGTGTGTAGCCATTTTTCTTGCTTGAGGTTTCAGAAAACACTTTTGTCTGCTCTGCTTGTCTGGAGGGATTTCTGAAGGAGTGTTTGAGCCCATTCACATGAGATCTTTATCCTTCTGGACAACAGGCACTGTTCAACAAGAACTTTTGCAATCAACTCCCACTTACTTAAACTTCTTTTTTTTCTTCTGTTGAGGATGTCATAAAACATAGCAAATTAGGTTATATGAATGTGAAATGTTACTTCTGTGTTAACTGTTTGGATTGTGATGGTGACTTCTCATAAGGGGTCAAGCATTTGTGCATGCAGAACCTTCCAATAACTTCACTAATTAGTCTCCTCTTCAGATACAGGTTTGCTTGCTGCAGAATTGTGGGTTGTGATTGTTTTGTTGGCTAGCAGAGCTTCCAAGGAAACAGAAAACAGATTAGCTAAAATGAAGATGAAAAATTGCATCTATAGTTGCATCTACAACCACAAAAAACACTTTGATACCCTTTCAGAAATTGTAATATTTTAGCATTTCCTTCATTACTAAAGGTAATAAGATGTTTTTAATGGATACATTTACTACATAACGGATATTAGAAAAAACAGGGGTAAAGGCTGAGAAGCAGTTTAATTTTCGTGTAAAACCAGTGTTTGATTTTTGATGTTTTGATTGCAGCATCCTCTACCATACTTTATACCATACTATCCATTTGGCTGTCAGTCACAAGAGACAGTGTGTGTAAGTAATGGTGCTGCTCAGGACTGCCTCTTCTTGATTGTTTACTCACATGGGAGGGTGGAGGGAGGGAAGATTCAACAGATAAGCTGGGTTGACTTGGGTGGAGCTGGAGGAGGATGTACCACAGGAAAACTCGTCCCTTGGAGCTTAAATACTCGTCTCTTCAGTTCTGAAACAAATCTGAAGCTCTGCTCACATACAGAGCTTTCAGCTCTGAAATAGTGCAGGCTGTGACAGTTTTTTGCTGCAAGGTGCCTGGTCTAAGCTTGTATGTAGAGCCACAGAGATAAGGATTTCTTTTTCTCAGGGAGTTTGGCTTTGTGTGGAAAGACAGCATTATTTTTTTTTTAAACTGAGGAAACCTAAGATTTGTACAAATTTGACTGTGTGCAAATGTGAAAAGGAGTCCTGTGTGAAAATCTGCAGTTATTGTCAGAATTATTGGTAGACTAAAAGCAGGATAGGGGAGGAATAAGGGGGAATCAAAGATATTTCGGAAATGCTGATCCTTGGGAGCAGGTTTTTTTTGTGTGCGTGTGTGTATGGGCAGTACATAGAATTAGACAAAAGTTGCAGTGTGTGTAGCTGGAGGGGAGTTTGTGTTCATAATTTTTCTCCTTCTCTGAGCAGCAGAGGGGGCTGCTATTGCTTTGCTATGCAGACTCGTGTGCTGCTCCCTTGCAAAGGTTTTCCTCGGTCCTGCAGCTCAAAGCCTGAAGCTTCTGTTTCAACACAGGGAGTAAATGTAACTGGAACAGAAGGACTCCATTTTTTTTTAATTTGTCAAGAAATATGTTTCCAGTATAGGAAATGATGTAGGAATGTTTCCTTTAAAAGAACAAGTATTAAACTGATTTTCATATGGCTTGTGTGTTGAGAATGTGATGTATAGTTCTCTGCACTGAGTGCATAGGATAAAGAGAAAAAACTTCATACTACAAAGAGAGATTAAATTTTTACCTAATTTTTTTGCAAGGATCACATGCAAGGTGTGTAGATTCTTCATGCCTTTCAGTTAATGCTTTTAAGGGTTTTAAGCTAACTAATCATTTCCCCAAAGCTGTGTCAGAAAGGTTACACATAAAAATTGCTCTGATTGTTGAAAAAAGGCAACAAAAAAGCATATACCGTTTTTTGTTTGTTTGGTTTTTTTTTTTTTTTTTCTTTTTCTCATGCTTCTTCCAGTGATTCTGTTTTTTAATTGACGAGGATCTTGTCAAGGCATACAAATGCTTTAAGGGCAGGGATTCAGATATTTGGGCCAGATTCTTTTGGTGCCCAGTGACAGGATAAGGGGCAATGAGCACAGAGAGAACCATAGAAAAGTACATCTGAAAATGAGGAAAGGCTTTCCTTTGAGGGTGACAGTACTGGAACAGGCTGTCCAGAGAGCCTGTGGAGTCTCCTTCTATGGAAATACTCAAAACTTGCCTGGGCATGATCCTGTGCAACCTGCTCCAGGTGAACCTGCTTTAGCAGAGAATTGGATTGGATGGTCTCCATAGGTCCCTTCTAACAATTCTGTGATTCATAACTGCCAGTTGGAATTACTTTTCCATTACCATGTCAATTTAGTTATTTTCAAGCAAGTTTTGTTGTTTTACAATATATTTTCTTTTCACTTTTCTGATAGCCTCGTTTTTCGTATTGGGTGGTAAAAACTTTAGAGCTATTCATACTTGGAGATTAATATAAATCAACACTTTTAACCTTTGATTTCTTTCTCATTTATATACCCTACAGTTCAGTGCTAATCATTCCAAGCATGCAGGATCATTTGAAAAGGTTACACAACTGTCATTAGATGTAGTTTGTTAATTATTAAAGCATCCAAGGAAGGAATGCAGATTCTTTCTTGTTCTGTAGACAGCAAGTTACATCTCCAACTTGACTAACGTGCAGTATGCTTTTCTACAAATACAATTGTTTTGTTTGCAAAGTACTTTTTACTTCTTGTGCTTTTACTTGGCTGTCTTAATTTATTATTTCATTTGCTGCTTAAGGCCTGTAGGAGTTTAGCTGTACTTGGGCATTTTCTAAGTAGAATTTTCCTATACCTTCTCTTGTACCTAAAACTAATGTGTTACATAATTGCTGCTCTGCTAATTTTTCCTATTCTCTAAGTGGATCTTGAAGTTTGCTAATAGATATGTGGGCTATGTTTGTAGTAATGTGGTTGTTACTAATAGAGTTTGTTTACGCATATCTAAGAACTTAACTATTTTGTTAGTTTTCTCATGCAAAGTTTTTAACTTACGTTAAAGTGTTGCAGTCAAATTAAAGGAATCTATAATAAATTCTAGGGTTTTTTCCTTTATGGAGGTTGTCTTTCCGCTTTTCAGTATGACTTTTACAAATATCACAACAATTAAAGGACAGTTTTAATACATAATTTGTGAAGTATAGAGAGTAAAATAAAGAATCTTAGTGTCTGGGAAGGAAGAAAGGTAGTTTAACAGTAAACATTGATTCTGGCAGTTTGGGTCATAGTTTGGACTACAAAATTCTATTTAGTAAGTAGATTTTAATTGATTTTCTCTTTTCCCTTCACTGCAAAAAGTTGCACTTTGTGTGGAAAGAGGTAATGTTGATTTGGTTTCTCATTACAGAGATTGCTTACTTCAGGCTGAAGCTGATTAAGACACAAGCAATTTTCTACTTCTATGCCAATAATTGAGGTCAGTCTTTAAACTCCAGGCAAGGGATTTGCCTCAACTAGCCATACTGGAAAATAAATGTACAGAGCTTTGGTTTGTGCCAGTTTTCTCTGTGGAGGATCTGACAATAAACAATTGCCCTTTCTTTGCAGTGAAGCCTCCATCAGGGCATACACCCTCCACTTCCTGGTGCTTCCCACCAGACGTGTCTAGTATGTTCTCCTGAAGATACCTGGAATTCTTTTGTAGCTGTGCTGGTTGGTGGTTCTGTTTCCTAAAGCAGGAAAGTTGCCAGCCTGCCAAGGTGTGGGGGGAGAATGCAGAAACAGGGTAAATATTTGAATTGTCCTCTGGTTGCTTGGCTTAGGCATTGCTCCGTGAAGGTAAATATTGGGGGGGTACTTGCATATGTTACTCGAACTTCCACAGCAGTTTATTTTATGTAGAATAAATTAAATGGATGCCTTCAGGATAACTATCTGAAGCAGCATCTTGTTGTCCCACACTTTTTCATAGACTTTGAAATCAGTGTTGGTTCAGCACCCACATGGTTTTTGCTCTGCATCTTTGTTGTCAAAATTAAAATGAGCTTTTTTTTTTTTTCCAAAGGAAAGAGGAAAAAAATGTGCAGTAATACTCTTTCAACTCACCAAGCAATATTATGAAGTAGAAATCATGCAAATATCCTTCAGAATCCTTTCAGTGTACTCATTCTGTTCGGATATGTGACTTATCTAACATATATTTGAATGCTCTGCCCCACTTAAATATGCCATTTGTTCCTTTTGTTGTTCTTGACTATGTGGCACATGCTATTGCCTGATGTGATCGTTTGCCCAAATATTTCCAGTCTGTATTTTCTTGAGCATTTATCAGTGGATGCTGTTGCCCTCTGTATTTTAAGCTGCTTCTCCTTTTGAAGCTTAATTGAAGTTGGTTATTTCTAGTTATAAAACTGAATGCCAACAATGAATCAAAGTGTGGAGAAAGTAAAACTTCTGCTGGTGAGTTAGATTTTTTTTTTGTTGACACATCCTTTCCTCAATGGTTGTTAGGTATTCCTTTAGCTATGAATTTGAAGTGTATGTTTAAAAAAATACAAGTTATGATTAGCAAACTTCTGGCAGTTGCTGATGTTTATACCTTTAAAATCATGGGGTCTGAAATTAGTTTAAGGAGCTGGAGGATTAGAAATTGATCCGAAGACCAAAACTAAGTTTAACACCTCCTGCAGGACTAACATTTTTTCCTGATATTTTTCTCACTCAGAGCTATTTTGCAGATTACAGTATGTCCTTTATTTCTGTAGAAGACTTTTAATTATCTGCAGAAGGTGTGGCTATTCAGCAAACTGTGCACGTGAAGGAATTTACATAACTTTATAAATTCTTTAGTATAAGGAGAAAAACTAGACTATGTAAATTTCTCTGCTAGTTTAATAATTTCTGAGCAGGTAGAATGCTTATAAACAAAATTTCCAAGCTGTCTCAGCAAATGTTTGAACAGACAGCATCTAATGTCCTCCCACAGAGGATGATTTTTGACACATGAACTGTTCTTCTCTGCTCGTGCATGGTGTCAATCTGTGCATGTAGCTGTGCTTGTGTAGTAATGATATACTGTGCATTTTGTGTAGACTTATTGATGAACTGTTGTGGTTTTCTTAGGGTTTTACAGTTTGGTTTAGTGGTGAAATTTCTATTACAAAAATCCCTGTAAAATCTAAACCAGATGTTTCTGTAGATGATTTTCTTTGTCACAAGTATCTTCTCCCTTCCTTTCTCCATAGTGTGGTTAATGAAGATGCTGTCTAAACTTCATGCAAAATTTGTGAGAACTTTTGCCTATTCTTTCCTGGCCAAACAAGTTTAGGAATTCACCAAATTATTATAGAATTTTTTTTATGTTAAAAAAACTTCATGGGCCTTGACTCTGTATGGTACAACTTTTGATGTAATCTTACATATAGTGAAGTATTGTGTATGGTATTGAGATTTTAAAGGAGAAAATAATGAGGTTTTAGAAAGATGGGTATCTTGATAATAATCAGTGAATTACAAATGGAAAACATTGCTGTTGGGCATCTTTTCTTCTGTCTTACTTCTCCTTTTACTCTTCTTGCTAATTTCAAATTTTGTTTCTTTAGTTTGTATCAAGAATTGGGAAGAGGGAGAGGATCTGAGAAGGACACACTTACTAAAGAAGTGCAGAGATTTCTATCCCAAATCAAGGTGGTCCAAACTAACTATTTCTTTGTAAAACCTTGCTTTTAAAAATCTTTGTTATTACTAAAAGGTGCTGTTTTCTACTGACTTTACTACCTCACCACATACTACCTAATGTGAAAGGAGCAAATAGTGAATTTTAGTAATACTCAGTGTAATTCAGTCCTGGAAGACACTGGCTATACTTTTCAGCTGTGTCATGACATATTACTCAGTTAATGCTTATAAAATTTTAATACATTTGTTCAATCCCTGGCCCCTTTGTGAAGTGGAAAATGTACTTATCGCCACCAGAGATTGCCAGCAGGGATAAATTCCACCTTATTCATCATCAGGAGTCATCACTGCTTTCAAGTAAAGTATTAGCAACATTTCCTGTAAGTGCAAATCTCATTCTTACCCAGTCGATGTTTCAAAGTGAGCAGGAGACTCTTTGTTCTTCTCATTTAAATTATGGAGTGTCCCTTAAGGATGGCAGCTCCTCTGATCATTATTGGCCCAAATATACTGAATACAAAAAAAAAAACCAAAAAAAAACCCAAAAAAACCCCCACAACTTAAAAGACAACAAATAATAAACACTCTTTTTGCCAATGTCATAATTCCTTCAGTTGTGATACCTTGGTCAGATTGTCTAAAACACACAGAAAATAATTGATTTAATTGAAATGACTACATAAAAATAAAGTAGAGGTGGCACAGCTAAATGGAAGAAATCAGACCAAAAATCATTGAATATGGATCCGTTGTTCTTGCCAAATGTAATAATGTTGTCCCTCAACTTTTAAGCTGGATTTCATCCAAAGCAAGGACACTTTCTGTTGTTACTCAGAGTGACTTACCCTTCTGCATAATTTTTGGCTTTGGTGTGAACCACTAGTATTCCATGCTCTGGAGTGAGTGTGTGCCCACTGTGTGTGCAGGTATTCACTGTGTGTGTTTGTTTTGTTTTGGCTGTTGGCAGACTCTCACTCTTCCCACACCATGCCAATCAGAAAATTCACATCTTTCCTGGCAGGGTTTAGTATCAGAATGCCAGTATCCAAAGCTGGATTTGGTCAACCATACAATCAAGAATGCCAGCCCTTTCAAATACTACCTGCTTTTTTTTCTGTGCTCTAAGCATTCTTTGCTTCACATATCTTGAGCTTTATAAATAACCTCACACCCCTTTGCAGTATGCTGTTACCAGCTGAAAAGGATTATGCAGCTTAATTTGGTGCTATCAAATGAATGCCATTGTAACAATCAGTTGTTGCATCTGTTAGATTTATGTGTATTTTGCAGTGCTAGTAAGAAAAATAGTCTCGCATTAAAAGAGGTCTTGAAAACGATTTTGTTTCAAACTTAAAAACTATAATAATTTGCACTGTTCAGCTTTTTATTTTGGCAGTCACCAGTGTAACTAATCCATAGATTGTTGTTGGGATTTTTTAAAATTTAATGCTCAATAAACAAGATCAGGACAGAATTCAGCTACAGAAAAAATTGTTTAGATGTGTAAGATGGCAGAAATCATTTTAATGCCTTTCTGATGTTTTGGGGATTTTTCTTGTTCCCATTTAATATGTAGAAAGAAATGTCTAAGTCCAAACCTCATTTTTGTCAGTGCTTTTTGTACATTATTCAGAAACTGATAAACATGTTTTAAGTATTTTGGTACCACTTTGTGCATTTTTGTGTGTAGGTATATAAATAGAGAATTTCTCATTTAAAGTGTTGCATTTTACATGGGAGAGTGATATAGCGATAAGAAAACCTGAATTTTTCAGTATAGAAAATAATTTTTCCGTTTCCTATCTTCCCTTTTCATAAAAGCAGCCTCCCTTCTAGAAAACCACCTGCTTTCCCTTCCCACAGCTTATCCTCAGTTGGGAATTTGACTTGCATTTTAATCCAGTATTAAATATTGCATGTCTTCTCTACCTGTTGCAGTTCTTAATTCTTGTCTCAGCTTTATTTAAAGGTGCAAGACCAGCACAAATAAGTGGTCAGCAAATAAATTCCTGCAGAGCAGCTGTAGAAATTCTTTTTAACAGCTGTTGCAGCACTGATTAGACTAAAGAGTTAAAATTGCTTATCCAACAAGTCAATAGCCAATGAGAACTGGGCAGACATTTCTGGAATATTTATAAAATGCAAGATGATGCATCTGGATTTCTGTTGCATACCTGGAATATTTTCTGAAATATTTACTGGAGAAATGAAGATGCATGCTTTAAAGATAGTTTAAAAAGAAGTGACAGTGGCAACAAGACACCGTAGTATGGTAAATATAGTGATAAAGTTAGGTGACTTGTAGAATAAAGCCAGGTATAAATGCCTCCAGTTTCAAATGGTTATGTAAGGTAGACATTATTTTTTTTTAGATGCTAATGGTTAAGTAATTTTTAATGTTATGGTAGCATCATTACTATTGATACTATACAGTCTCATCTATATGCATTTTAATACAGTCTATGTTGTTTTCATAAACACTTGATGAGACCATACAAAAAATTACCTTGTGTAAATGCAAATGTGCTCTATTGTGGTAGTGCTGTCGTGATTGAGGGCACATCCCTGCTGCATGAAACCTGCACGTTCCCCTCTCTTTGTTTTGAGATGGAATGCTGCACTTGTTGAGATGCCTGGAAAGCTGTCATCTTTTTGGGACCAGTATCACATGCTGCAGGATCCATGGACAATGAGAGGTGGTCAAAGAGGAGCTTGTTCATGCCCAAAGGTGGAGGTCTTGACTGCTCTCCACTTCCAAACACTTTTTGTCCCTTTGTGCATCTGGTTGCCTTGTGAGCTGTTTACAGTTGCTGATCTAGTGGAAAAAATTACTTAGCAGCAACAAAAGTTGAGAATTTTTAGGTTTCCTACTTACTGGAAAGAGTAAGAGCTCACAAGCCTGAACAAATTTTACTGCCAGTTTATTGAAAAATTAGGAAAAACTGGCCCAAGATAGAAGTAGGGAAGTGCTAGTCTTCTCCTTTTTGCTTCTAGAGTCTCCACTGGACATTTTTGTTTCCTTTCAGCTGTAAAGAGGATCAGCTGTGGGATTTAACAGATCTAGTAGAGATCTTTTTTTGTTACAGAGTGTTATTCAGCTTACTTGAACTGGTGGTTGCAATTAGAAACTGAGAGTAGGGAACCCTCGCTGTTGGTTATTCTGACTTGCTGCTGGGCTGCCCATACACAAGTATTTAAATCCAGCATGTCCAATTTGAGTCTCACTTTATTTCTCTGTGCGCTCACACTTATATGCCAAGATGGTTAAACTGTTATGAGCTTGCACATAGGCATGAAAAATATGTAGTAGGTATGTTTATCTGATGATCTCCCCTTTGCTGATATACTTGATATTTCATCTTCCTTGGCCTCTAGTAGTGGACTTTGGGGAATGTTATCCTGTGTAGTGTGAAGTCGTTTGCCAAACAGCATCTCTGTCAACATCCTTATCTTTATTTTTTTGAAACTTTATATTCTTTTTTTCAATATTGGAGTGCTATAGAAGTTGTGCCATCTTCTACCAGCTGTTACAAAAGGCATAACTCCTTCTTGCTCTTCCGCAGCAAAAATTGTAAGGTAGCTCTTTTGTGTTAGACACAGTAGTTTATAATGACCATGCCTTGATATGATTTCAGAGCCAGAATTATAAATAGGAATTATCATTTGAGTTAATCCAGGTTAAGAAATCTGGATGATTCTTCACTGTATTCTTAGGCTTTGTTGCCAAAGAAAACAAGGCTTGTGTAGTTGAGACTTTTATGTGTCATTGTCTGTCATCCTTTCCAGAGCTTATGCATCTCTTGGCTAATTTTCACATGATTTGACAAAAAGAGAGAGCAGGATTACACAAGTTTGCATGGTAAATAGAGGGTAGGTAGGTAGGAAAGGGGAGAGACTTCTGAGGAAGACGTCTATGAGGTGACCATCACCTGTTTTGGCATCTCTGAATCTTTGTGGAATTGGGTTTTGCTGTGATCATGTGTACAGGTTCAGTCAACATTTGTTCCTTCCTTTACACCATAGAAGGCATTTATCAATCAACACTCATCGTAACACATAGGCCTGAAATAAAGGTTTGCTATGGCTGGACTGGTCAGAGTGGTGCTTCCTATGACACCCAGGAAAAGCCATAATGTAATTCAAATGCAATTTGGATTTGTATGGTAATCTAACCTGGAGCCAGACTTGGTTCCTTCTGTTGCTTGTGTTACAACATCTGTGGGTATTTTCATGGACTGTGGAGAAAGTCATCAGTTTGCATTTTTTACTAATTGTTTTGCGTGCTATTCAGGTGTACATTTTTTAGGACATTTTGATCTTATAAGATCACAATTGTCCTCCCTGTTGATCTCCTTCACAGCCTCTTCAGAAGTCTTCATTATGTTTTCTTATATGTGATTTTTTTTGTTGGCTAAACTTGGATCCAACAGCATCATTTTAGAGCAACAGGGGCTTTTTTCCTCTCCAGCACTAGTAATACAGTTGCAGTTGACTTCTATTCAACAGTGCCTTTTATCTACACAATTGATTTAGCCTGCACAAAGGCTAATATGCAATCTGTCATTTGAAAACTTCTTGCATACTGGTATTAGAAATGTGTCACTTAAATAAACTTGGGACCACAGTCACTGGATAAGTTGATAATACTGTCATTTAGGCTGCCTTGCTTTGCTAGCAAAGTGGTTCTTGGTTTTTCTAGACCTGGGCAGGGACCAGCATGAATATCAAATGAATAATAAGGCTTATGTATAATGTAAATTATAGTGCATTCTGTATGCTACAGCTGTACAGAGCTTACTACAGATTTTTAAAGGAAATTAATTATCAAATATAATCAAAGGATTATTATGTTACTACAATTAATTTGAGAAGGTGACTTTTGAAATGTTGCAGTTCTCTGCTTTATCCATTTGAGGGCAGCTCTTCACCAATGTTAAGAACTGCGGAGAGCCTGTCTGGGGTTCTGCTGTTTGCATTTCAGATTTTCTGTACTTGCAAATACTTCAGTTAAGTCTCTCTAGGTCTTATACTGTTCCATCACCATACTAAAATGTTGTGATTTTGTTTGGGTTTCTTCCAGTGATGCTAATGGTTTTGGTTTTTGGTGTTGGGATAATTTCATAGATCCATGTCTTAAAATTATGCCCTTCCTGAGTTCAGTGTACTGAATGAACTAGTTAATTTTGCTTCCTGGTAAGCAGCTCCTAAAAACTGTTTTACTGATTACTCTGACTGGAAGGTATAAAGACTATTGCTGCTTTGTACATACTTTCATTTAACAGGCATCTCTTCACTGGAGTTCCAAAAAGAGACAGGAGTCTTCTGCATTCTTATGTTTACAGTTGAAAGTCCGTGACAGCCTCAACTCGACTTCACAAATACTTCTAGTTTTTCAGGCGCTTTTATGTGATTTCATTTAAAGTGTGATCTTCTGATTAAAAGGACAGGCAGACACTTAAAAAGAGCGCCACTGGAAATCAGCCTAACTACATTTAGAAATAGAATGTTAGAAAAATGCATTATAAAGAATTAAAGCTCAAATTCTTATAATTTCACATTTGTCAGGTGTATACATGTTCTCATCCCATATAATGCAAAAGTACACACTTTTAAAGATAAAAGAGACAGATTGGTTGTTTAAGCTTTATATTTGAAGCTTAAACCAGAATTATATTTATAATATATATTTATTGTACAAATACAAAAATTATATCTACTGTATTCAATGTATTTTTGACACTTCTAATATAGTCAGCCTTCACCATTTTTGTCTTCTCTCTTACTGCTTAAATGATTAAGCAAGTTTTATTTTCTGGCTAAGGATTTTGGCTAATTAAAAGTTTATAACTTTCCAGCATTAGCCTGGGACCTCTAAACATTACTGTAAGACAATGATACTTATGGTCAGCCGTGTGTAGCAAATGCAAGACTGAAAACTAGAGTGATGATAAGTGGAAGTCAAACTGGAACAGTTGTATTTAAATCTGTAAATGGGCCAAGTTATGTTCCTGTTTTGCACTCATATTGTGAGCTAACATTTAAAAAAAAAAAGGGGAGGGGGGAGTAAGCCTGTGAAGTAGTAAGATGCTAGACTCTTGTGTCAACTAATAACACCTGGTGGTCTGGCACTCTATCAAATTCTCTCAGCAACTGTGCCATGAAATGCTCTTAAATCTGAGTTTAGTTCTTAGTGCACACAGACAATTCAGTATGCAACTAAACGAAATATTAACTATTAAAGGAGAAAGTAAGGCTCACTTTGTACAGAATGTTGTATCTGATCCTGACCTGATCTCAAATTATGTTTATATAATTACAATATATATTACATTTTGGTAAACTCTGCACTTTGTTGGAACAACTGAGATGGTGACTAGTTCATGAGAAATGGAAAACTGATCTGTTGCTTCTTTTTGAATGATACATCAATAGGGTATGGGAGTTGATCTTTTTTGAGCTTTTGGTTCTGTTCTTCACTTTAGTTACTCAAAGTAAACACAAAGGGCTGCTCTTTTCTCTCTTGGGAGTACTTCAGTGGTTTTAAAATTTTTTTTTTATAAAATGGATATTTCGAGACAATTATTCTAAAGCATTCCAGTCAGGTGAAAGCCTACTCTTTGTATAAAATATAAAATAATTCAGAATGAAGTTCTAAAGTAATGCCATTACTATTGTGTACAGGCTAATGGTAAACTGTTCCTTGGAATTTTAGCAGAAAGTATAAAGTAGGAAATCTAAAGAGTCTTTTACAAGAAAATGTAGGTCTAAATGTGCTTTAGAATAACATCTGAATGGGATGGTAGAAAAGAAAAAAGCCAGCCATCTGTGTGAGAAAATACTGTGCTACCCAGCTCTGTCAGAGCTTTTCTGTGTGCAACACCTGCAAAGAAATAAGGATTGTCTTGTTTGTCTGAGAAAAATATTGTGTTATAAGGAGGTGCTTACTATAATGTATTTATACTCTCAATTAAATGGCCATGATTTAAATTTTTTTTTCTTTTTTTCATTAAAAAAAAACTTTCCACATGCAAATGTTCGGTCAGGGAGGCCCTATATGCAAATGAGACATGATTGCAGCTTGGCTTTTTGAAGGGGAAACAAAGGGCTAAGTGGAAATGCTAATACAGTCATATTTTAATGTTGTCAAGTTACATTGTTGTGCTCCAAGCATTAAAGCATTACTGCACTCCCTCTTTTGCCCTCACATAATTATACAGTTAATTATCTTTGCTGGTTTGTGCATAAAGAGCCTTGTAAGATTTCTTAATGGTCATTTATTCACTGTGTTTTGGACTGTACTGACTCAGTTCGTACAAGAGCTTTGATGGTTTTCTGCATCTCTTATCAGCAATTTCATAAGACATTTTCACAGGCTTTACTTTCTAACTACTTAGTTTTGCTCAGGAAGGTTTTCAAAATACGAATATGTTTTTAAGAAACATATCCAGGTATAGTCACTGGAAGGAGATTGTGGGAATGTACAGAGACATTTTAGGAAAGCAAATTTGATAAAGAAATTATTCAAAATAGAAGTAAACTAATGGTGGAAAATCTGAGTATTGGGCATTGCTTTGTAGTTTTGTTCAGGGGAATAAGAACTTTTTTTCTGAAAAATGGGCCTTGAGTTTGTTGCTAAAGGCAGGCAGACCTCTCCCCACATCCTCCAAGAGATGCTGTGCTCTTGGACGAAGAGCTCTCCTACTTTCCACTGGTGTGATAGATAGGCCTGAGCAAACTGGTACCCTAACTCAAGGGAAATGAATCGGCCAGAAGGGGGAAATAACACAGTAAATATCACAATGTAGCATCTACTTTTATTAAACTAGTTCGTTTTGTGACAGTTTTTAGGAGATGCTTTTTTTTTTCTTTTTCAATTTTTAAAAATCCATTTCTGTTTCCTTTTTAAAAATCCATTTCTATTTCCTTTTTACACTTTTGGAAAATATATTCCTTTTTTAGATACCATGGTTGAGGAACAGCAAATTCCAGATCAGTTTTTAATTTAGTTTTATTGACAGTCCAGAAGAAATCTGCTCCAGGAGTGATAGAATTGATCCTGCAGCAAGAGTTGCCCTCTGAAGGTTGCAATCTCCTTGGATTCCCCTTCTGAAAGCGTAATACTAAGTTGTTAAAAACAAAACAGAATTAAAAGGAAATTCTTCCTTTAAAGTGCAGGTGTGCACTGTGCTTATTAAAACTCCGGGCAGTCATGATTTTCCTCGTTTTCAATCTGCAGATCCCTTTTTGGAGAAGGGCTCTTCTGACATTGCAGGGGAGGTCCACCAGCTGTTTGACTGACAGGAGCAGTCTGCCTGCCCCTTCCTTGGTGCTTTAATTCCTGTCTATACTAGGATAGCTTGCACTTCACTGAGCAGCAGACAGGTCAGGACACTTGGCAGGAGAAGGTTGAGAGACAAAGGCAGCAGGCTGTGGGGAGCTGATTCACCAGTCTGAAACTTTAAAAGAAAAAAAAGAAAATCATGCAACTTTAAAGCAAAGTTTTTAGCGATGTGCTTGTGGCATTAGTAGACTTGAGAAAGTAAGAACGATAAAATGTCCAAACCTGGGAAAACTGCCATCAACCATGGCTTGGTTCCTGTTGATCTTAAAAGTGCCAAAGAACCTCTACCACACCAAACCGTGATGAAGATATTTAGCATCAGCATCATTGCACAGGGCTTGCCCTTCTGCCGTAGGCGGGTAAGTGTAAAAGTCTTTAAAAGCTGGATTTTCATCACTTGGCTTGCAGCTCAGTGCTTTGTCATGGTGAATTCATTCCATGAGGAAGTACTTACATCTGTTATTATCTATTCACTCCGGGTGCCATAGAGGAGCTCTTTGGTAATTTATTTCATCAGTTGTCGGGCTTTAATTTAATTGAAATCTGTACATGTTGTCTTAGCTATTACTCATTTAAAGGAACATGTCAGTGGTTGTTTTAGAGCTGTAAACCGTGTAGGTGAAAACAAATGCTGTACAAAATAGATGCACTCATAAAGGTTTATTTTGCTGTTATGCCGTCTTTTAGGTCACAAAGATAGTTTGGGGTATAATTCATTGAACTCAGTTCTGAATTGTAGTGGCATATGTGACTTGTTGGATATAAAATTAGAGAATTTAGAAATGTTAAACTAATAAATATTTAAACATTTTTAGTAAGAATTCTTGAAATATGGTTTTAATACTTTTGTAACTCAGTAAGGGAGATAACATTTTTTGCTGTTACATAAAATAAAAATAGCATGTTACTATGTGGAGGTTGCGATATAGTTTATATATAGACAATCCTAGCCTGACAAACTATCACGGGTCTTATACTACAGCTTCAGGAACTGTATGAATTAAGTGGCTCTTAAAATACATTATAGGAGGTTTTTCTTGCTGCTGAATAAATACTGTTTCAGTTTATTGAGCCAAGTTTTAAAATCTAGCTCACCTTTTGTAAATATGTTGGTTTTCTTTGAATATCAACTTACTACTTTTTAGCAAACTGAGTTAAATCACAGACAAAATTCAAATTTGACAAGCTCACCCAGAAAGGTTTGATTTTTTTTTTTTTGTACTGTGTTGACTGGAATATCTTAGAATGTTTCTTACATGTAAGAGGTACATGGCATGCATTGAAGGCAACGACCTAATGTCAGTCTGCTGCAACGCAAAATTTAAACACACATATATACACACACACAACTGTTTAATATTGGCTTATGTGCATTTCAGACAAGTATTTTCAGAAATTAGATATAATGCATATGTGCTTGCTGAACATGGAATAGGAGCATTTTGTAATATTTAAAGTGATAAAATAAGTTTCTGTATTTAAATGGAGTGTTTTAATTTTTTTATCCATTATTTGGGAACTTTTCATTTGAAAATAAGCATTTGGAATCTGATTGAATAGTTTCAGTTCCTTTGTATTGGAAAAAGCATAGTATACAGTGTAGAAGATCAGTTTAGTGCGTATACTTCACAAGTCTTTTTGTGGCTATATAAGTATGGTGTGCTGTTGGAACTTAAATGCTGATGTCTTCTGTATTTTCTGTAATGAGAAATATGATCATACATTATGACCATCACTTATCACCGGTTAAAAAAACCTCCCAAAAATCCAACCAAAATCTAAAGCAGTTTTCTCAACATTCTGTTCCAAAATGACCAGAATTATCACATTTGTCCTGTCCTACACCCCACTCAAGCAGTCAGTTTAATGTTTTAGTTTTAGGAGGGTTTAGAAAGCTGTTCATCATCTACTTTTCCTTTAGCATTAGGACTAAGGACAAAATTTAGAAATGCTGTAAATGTATGTTTTACCAGCTAAGCTGTCATCAATCTAATTTATCTTGTATTCTGAAACGAATAATTCTCAGTGTGATGGCTGCTGATAGTGGAAAATATGAGAGCTCCCCTTCAGTCCCATGCCTTGCAACACTCAAAGTCTGCACGTAACTCCCAGCGATTGCCATATTGGGTTCCTTCCATGCTAACGCACAAGGGTTGCATACAAGGTCTGCATGTTGAAAGAATCCAATAGGAAAACCCAGTCTAATTCTTCCTATCAACAGATGAGAGAGGCAATACTTCTGTTTTCTGGGTTTATTCTTTTATTAACCATAACAACCAAAAAAGTATTTTTATGCAAAATAGGAGTTCTGCCGCAGAGTCTTTATGCAACTTCTAGTTTTATTTTTTTTTTAATACTACTTTTAATTTGATAAGTAATGCATTGAATTATTTAGTACTTCATTTTCAGAGCTATGTTTGATGTGCTTTAGAACATGAGCTACCATTTTATTCCAGGTTATTGACTTGGTAATATATCAATGCCATCTTTTTTTGGGGTGGGTGTACGATTGGGCAATTCAGACTTGAATATTGAGCTTCTCCTTGTTTGAACCCATTTCTTCCCTTCCTTAATTGTACAATAGACCTGACAAAACATCTTTAAAATGTGTTCTGTGATCCTTGAGAGTAAAAATACATCCGTTATGAGAGCTGACAGTTCATAGCTTCTGCATCCTCTGCATCGGTTATACTGGGCTTCTATCAAGAAGTGCACTATAAATGGTCACAGGACTTAGCAGTTTGCCCTTTTGCATTTTGTCAGTTTGCTCAAGTCGTGAAAACACTTGTCTGCAATACCACTAATCTGAATCCAGTTAAAAATAGTATTACTTAGCATTCTTTGTATAACACTTGAGAACAACTTTAGTGCACAGCTATAAAAGTACTGCACTTGCACAGTAAACCTGTGTATTCCTACAAGGCTGTCAAGGAAAACACTGATGCACTATCACCAAACATAGACTTAGCTCTGGTCCTCCTTAGCCTTTGACACATCCTTCGTAGGCACTGGAGTAGATTTTGAAGTGTAAAGTGAAGAAGCAGTGAATACCTTCTAGCTGGTGCCCACTTGAGTGTCAGATATCATGTGGCACTTCAGTGCGATGGAACTGCAGCTGATCATTGAACATACTCACAGCAGAGTCACGTATGTCACGCATGTTCCAAAATCAAGGGCTGCATTTTGTTTGCCATGGTAAATACTTCCATTTGACAAAGAATTGGTCTTTTAATTAAGCATGTGATTTTTCCTTTGTAATGCTCTTATACCACGAACAGAAGTATTTTTCCTTCTGAAGTCTTGTAAGTCTCAACTCTTTGAAAAGCTATGTTTAACAAATAGATTTCTTCCCTCTTTAGTTTTCCAAGGTTTTTTCCCTGAAATTTCTCCTGAATTGTCTTGAAATATCCTCTTGAAGTTTGCTGCATGACAATTTTAACACATTGAATGTGTCTTTTTAAGAAGTGCTAATAAGCTGGAGAATTTGTAGAGAGTGACTTGTTCACTCGCAGCGTTCCTTTATTTAAAGTGGATTAAAGTAGCACTAAATTGTCATAAAGCAGGGGTTTCAGTGTGCACCCTGTGGCATTCAAAGCTGGAAAAATCAGGGTAATAAATGTATCCGTTTTCAGTGCCTGTAATCTCAAAAACACCGAAGATTCTTTTGCACTCTATGATTTTGTGAGAATAATTTCCCTGTATGTGTGTATGTTTCACCCTTAAAATACATCCAACCAAATTTTGGCAGTTTGTCACCATAGTTCATCAATGAAATGCTTCTGTCTGTGGGATGTATTTGTATGTTAAGTGAACACAAAGCATTTGAAGCATAACTTTACCAGCCTGTGTTCTTTATATAAAAGAGCACCCACTGGTCTTATACTTTGTTACTACAGTAGAGCACTTGGAACAAGACTCCAGTTCCCCTTCCTTCCTCTGGTTGACAGCTATTCTAGTAGTGTATTTAAAATAGTGATGTGACTTATACATGAACAGCTTCTCTTATTTGGACTTGTTTCTTTATCCCTTAATTTCTGTGTTAAAGCAACCAAAGCACACTTTTCACTGCCAGTCAAATCTCTGTAAATGTTTGTGCCAGCAGTTCAGCCAAGTAGTTCCGTCCCTTCAGTTTTCCAGGGAAATGTAGTTCTGAACTTTTCTGCAATTAATCACTTTTCTTTCTGGAATACAGCACTTGATTTCATGGATGACAGTAAAAAGTTCTTGATGGACAAAAAACTATTTAGCTTTCTCTGAAATTATATATCCTCCAATTTATATTTCCCTGTACTACAGATGACTTTGGATCAGGTTCTGAATAATGTAAAAAAGCACTAATCTGTATGCCCCTTAAACCAAAAAGAAGTAATTTCCCTTGGAATTTCTCAGCATTTGATAAGAGGAGACTGACAGAAGAGCATAATGAAGTAAATATGTGAAAATGTGCATGTGTGTGTGTGTGTATATATATACATACACACTTGTATATTTGTATGTGCAGTTTTCTAATGTAAAACTAAAGGTAGTCTTCAGAGTCTGTCACTGGACAAATCAGAGCACTCCCAAATGCTTGTGTCTTCTACGGGAGAATTTTTATTTCTGGGCTTTGTGGCAGGGAACTTGTACTATGACCTCTGGTGTTAGGATATCTCTTTAAATGGCTGTCAGAAATAGCTTTCTTTCAAAACTGGTTTAGTCTTTACTCAGTTTTCTCTTGATCTTGTTAGAAAAATCTGTCAGGGAAGTACAGATCATGGAATGATTAATTAATACTTAAGAGGAAAGGAAGTTTGCTCTTAACCTATGCTTATTTTTCATAAATGGGTGTGTCCATTGCTGTGGATTTCCAAATAGAATAAAGCCTATCTTCTAGGTAGCTTACTTTTCATTGTTAAATTAATCATTTTTAGTGGGTTTTTTTTGTTGCTTTTATTATCTTTGGTGTTTCAATTTTGGAAAATCTTTGGAATGAAACAGAAGTACTTCAAAAGTTCAGTAGAAGGAATTTAACTTAAAAGAAATTATTTTGCGTGGAAAGAAGGGAATACTGAATAGTTACAGGAAAAAGGAAGGCTAAGTCTTCTGTAACATTCTGCCCAGAGGGCTATCCCTTTAGAAGATTAATAGTCTCAGATAATGAACTTTGTCGTCTTCTTTTTCTTTTATTTTTTACATATATGCGATGTCTCCACTCTGAATCTGCTTTTCCCGTGTCCTTCATCTACTCTAACAAGGGAAAGAAATGTTTTTCCTATGTGAAGTGGTAGCCCTGAAGAAAAAGCAATATGTTACTTATTTTATCTATATGAAACAGCAAAAGTCTATAAATTCTCTTCTACACCCTTTCTCGCTTCTCTCTGCAGTTCTGTCTTTCACTTTGTTTGCCAACACGCTTACTCTGTGCTGTACTTTAAGGGCAATAATGCAGGTTTCACAGAAGTGGAAAGAAACGTACAGATCCTCAATTTTCTGGTCAGCTCGAGGTGGGGTGATTCAACCTGGCTCAGCTGAAGAGTGCAGTGATCTCCCAGGCAATGTTCACAAGAATTCTGCCAAGCCTGACTGAAATCTGTCTTTTAAACTGTGCATGGAGTCAGATGTAGGCAGTGTTGAACAGTGTTTATGGCTCTGTGGAACTAGATACAGGCAGAAATAGGCTTCTCTTTAGCCCTGCCCTTCTCTGGGGTGTTGGAGAAGCTCTGGGCTTAAGATAGCTGTTTGTAGGAGGAAGCACTCAGTTTGCTGTTAAAACAGCTGTTCTCTGTATCGCCTGGATAAAATAAAATTGGTGGCTAACCTGTGCATGTCTAGGCCAGCCTGGAGTAGTGGGTCAAAAACAGCTGGACAACTTGATGGAGGTTTCGTTGTTTTTTGGTTGGGGGTGTGTTTGTTTTCAAACCTGCACTGCAACACCTGTCATAGCACTCCCAAAGACTGCTTTTTCAGAATAGTCAGGGATCCTCTGTCACCCTACTGGTTGTTTGAGAAACACTGTTATTTAAATTGTTCTACCTATTTGTGGCCAAGATAAAGGCAGCAATCGGAAACTCATTTATATTTAACACTAGCTAAAATGTTTTTCTTAGCGGTTTTGATGCATTTAAAGCTTCCATTTCCTCTTGCAATGAGCAGTGCTGTCTGTTACAGACTGTAGGAGTGCAGATGTTAAAAGCATGTTACGATGATTCTGCAGTCAAGTCCCTTCCCTTCGGGAGGTGTTGGAAGAAAGGTTTCCTGGGTGATTTTACTCCCTTGTGCCCAATTGTTCAGATGTCTTTAGAAGCCTTTATTGTCGTGCTCTTTGAGCTATTCAAGCATGCTGGGTTGACTTTGTGAAAGGTCTTTACCTGCTTAAAGTCCATCTGTTTCGTTGTCTCAAACTGTGGAGGTTATAGCATCCAGCAGAAGAGGGAATGGGAGACAATGATGCCATAAAGTGACCCAGCTGCCTCTTTGCTGATTGATCATGCCAGAGGGGAATTCATGAAATGTGTAATTAAATACTTAATGTATTGCTTTGGAACCTAATTGTTTTAACTATGAATCTCCCTTTTCTCTTTTTGCAGTCCCTTCAATCACTAGGTAAACACTTTTTGTCCTTCTGCAGCAAATGAAGGCACTTTAATTTCCTGTACAGATATTTTTCAGGTATGGGGGAAGAATCCTTTGTGATGAAAATATTGTTCTGCTATGTCATGACTATCCTTGAAACACAAAGAAGGCAGATAAATTTTAAGTGGTAATTTTTGTTCTGGTGTTCCCCAGATTTTGAGTGGAAGTCAAATTGAACTAGAATGACGCTCAGACAAGTCCTAAGCAGGGTTGTAGCCTTAGCATCTTGCTCTTGGATCTCTGCCACTTCCCGCAACTGACTGGCTGTCATTCCTTGTGTGATGAACCCTTTCTGACAGTGAATGAGGATTTTGCCAGTTTGAATAGCTCCACTCCTCAGAGCAGCAATCCCATCTCATTCCTAGACTCACTGCTCAGCCTGTGCTTTTCTTTCAAACTCTGTGGCTCTGGTTTACTCTGTCTCACTCTCCCTTCACCTAGTTTTGGACTGGTAATTCTGCAGCTTCTCATTGATATTCATCTTCTGTTAAAAACGGGCCTCTTTTCTGGAAAGCTTATTTACCATGTTTGAAAATTCAGTTTTGCATAGAAACAACAGCAGTGTCTTTTTAAATGCTGCTCAGGTATTTTATAACGTTACTCTTTTTTTTTTTTTTTTGAAAAGGCAAGAAAAAAAGCACAGGAATTGACATGACTCTCCCCTTTATTTATTTATGGTCAAGGAAGCCTATACTTTTAATTTGTTCTGTTCCTTGAAATGTGTTTTGAGTAATCAGTTTGATTGCAAAGTTTCTTGGTAAGAGGTTTGAGATGGTTGCATATCATTTGTGTGGTCATGTGTAGTTCGATCACATTTCAGAAAAACATCTCTGGTTACTTGCTCCACACACAGACATGACTTTAATTCTGGAATATAGAGTCTATGAAGTAGGGCAATGCTTTTTCTTTAAAAGTCATATGATAGTTACAAACTGTAGTGCGTTTTTGATACACTGCAAATATTTATGCTCGTGAAAGAGAAGTGCTTGTTACATATGTCATATGAAAACACTGATACTGTGCAAGAACGCAATACTGTTTTTAATAATTCTGCTGCTTCTGTAATACTGGGAAGTAATAGGCAAGTAAGATTTGTGTGGTGTTTTTCATTTGTTTTGTAGACCACATTCTAATATATTGAAGGACGACCAAAATTCTGCTGACCCTAAACTAATTGATAAAGTTAGGAGGAGAATAAGTTAAAATACATAAATTATGCTAGAAGTCAAAATACATTATTCTATATATGTTCTTCCCTTATGAATTATCTATGTTTAGCAGTACTTCCTTAACCCAGCTTAGTTTATATGTTGTATCAAAGGCACTCATAAAACTTGGTAAATGCTAGTATATTCAACTTCTTTATTAGCTAGGAAAACTTATCCCCCCCCACCCCCAGGAAGTAGTATAATAAGGTAGCAAAGATAGTAAAATTGTGTTTTATTTGGTGAACTATGCTTTTTTCTCTCCTGTCTGTTTCAGATGGCTCGTTACTTCTGGTAGTTTATTAGTTTGAATGTGGTGCATGGCTTTGCATATGCAAGGTAGTAAATAGAATTTTATTTGTAAATTGTGAAAAAGAGGCAGCTTGTCTGTAGAAGATGCAGGTAGGTAAAAAACCTTATTTTAGGAATCTGTAATATATAAACACAAGGAAATTTGAGAACATATGTTTTAATATACGTAATTTCGTGTGGAACTTCTAAAATTGCATTTTTAAGTTTATAATGTAGCTAATGTGCAGTGATGGTAAGAAGCTACAGCATACTGATCCTAAATGGTATCATGTTGAATCTTTCCTCATGGGGTTAAAAAGTATAGTTTTATTTGCAACCATTATTATTCATATCTACACACACACACACACACACACACACACGTATATATATATATATATAGTAAGAAGTTTGATATGTTGTATGAAAAACTGTCCCTGCACAGAGAGTTTACTGCTTGTGGAGATGAAAGAAAGTGAAATGGGAAAAGAAACATGATGTGTTGCTAGCTGCTGCAAGCAGGAAATTCTTCCATAGGACAGGAACCTGTAGGTGATACCATACTGGTCTCTTTCTCAAAAGCATTTTATTTTTTGAAAATTGAAAAAGGACAGCATAGAAAGTGGCAGAGAGGTATATTGGGTATATCTTTAGTGCCATATATTTTCCTGTTTGTCCTGTGTTTAGGTACTCACTACTATATTTGAACAGTTAAGATTTTGTTGCTCTGCATAGTGCAGTGTTCTGTGAGTACAAAAGGCAGTCTCTTCCAAAGCATGGTGCTATTAATAAACCCTAACACAAGATTACTTCTCATGATAACAGCAGCAGCTGGCAAGAATGTTTGCAATTTTAACATATTTCCAGCATTGCTACATTCCATCTTGCATTTCTCCTATGGTACGCTGCTAGTGAAATTTCAGACCGAATTCTTACCATGAATTTCTTCATGGCCTTGCAGCCTTCCCTTCTTTTGCCTTCTCTTCTCCAGATCCTGTCTACATACCAGGCTGTTGAACAGAACCTCTACTGTCTAATGCCTGTTCCGTCCACATAGCTTTTATAGATATCTCTCTTTTCTTTCCTGTCTCTTTACACCCCCACTGTTCCTGTCCCCTTCCTCTCTGCTTATCCTGTGAACAGTTAGGGGAAGTCACTTCTGCCCACGAACCACCTTCAAGAAAACAAGGAATTATCTGTAACTGGCTGTATTTCCTAAGAGAACCAGATAAGCAATCATGCTAAAAAAATTTACAACTCTTCAACATCTATCACTTGATTTTCAAAATACATGTGCTTAGCTTTAAGTATAATAAATTCAGTATTAAAATGCTACATGTCAATCAATTTCCACTGCCTATCCTTGCTTTATTATCTCCAGGCAGATGATAAACTCTTGTAGTTGGTACTAATTCTCTTCCCTTGAATAGCATTCAGAATAGATGCTTGTGCACCTTTCTCCTTGTTTTTGTTTTAAACAATAATAAGCTTCTGCTTGTCTAATTTATCAGACACGTATGCTTGGCACTTATTTGCAGTTTCCATTCACAATGATGCAAGAAATAGCTAACAGACAAAAAACCTGATAATACAAATTAAAGAAACAAGACTGCATCATCCCTTTAACCTGTGGCAGGATCTATGGTGTCTGTGCTATTTCTGACTGAGATTCATTCTAATGGTATAAAATTGCTTCTCATAGAAATGGTTAGTTTTCTCATCATGTTTGAAATGTCATTATGTGTTGAGGTCACTTTGCACTGTGAAAATTTGACACTAATTGCAATTAATATCCAGATTTATTAAGGGCACATACATAGCAGTGCTTCTTCAATTTAGAAAGAAAATGGGTTAGAATAGCAGCAGCTAATTTGGTCGGTGCCTAATTAGTATGAATATTACATGGATTAAAATTGCCAAAGTAGATTCATTTTGGGGGTTTGTTTCTTGATTTTTATTTTTTTTTTTCAAGACGCACCGTGGCCCTCCTGTACGGGTTAGAGGACGTCTGTAACAATTTTGTTAGGATTATTCCATTTAATTGTCAGATTAATTTGCTGTATGTCAATTTCCTTTGGCTTCTTGTCCACGTCCCTTCACTTGTTACATAAAGAGCTGGTCATCATGGGAGAAAACCTCAGTGAGCTGTAGCCATTCCCTCCCAGAAGAAGCAGAGGAGGCCGCTTGAGCCGCTGGGTTCTGAGCTGTGCGAGGGATCGTGGGTGTCCGTGAGATCTGCTGGCACGGCTCAAGTAGCTCTGTGTGCTGCCTTACTGAGAGGAATTTCTTTGGAGCATCTGGTTAACAGGGATCACTTTCTGGCACCACCTCCATTAATTACATCTGCTCAACCTGTCTGCCTTGGTTTGTCTTGTGCATTCCCACGAAGGGTTGTATCCAGATGCAGCTGTCTTGCAGGCGCAGCACTAAGCCCTGCGCCGGTCTTGAGATTTCTGGGAAGGCATCCAAACTTCTGAGTGGGTGAAGAGGAAATAGTTTCCTGTTCTGAAGTACTGGCCCATTTTAATTTGAGCACACAACTGGATGTTTTAAATGTCCATAAATACTGTATATTTGTCCGTTTATGGCCATGTTTAGCAGGTCCAGCTTTACTTTTCTTGATTTGGGAAGAGCTCATATCAGAAGTGACCTGTTCTTTCTGGTGTGTGGAGAAAGTAAATGCTTCAAGACATCCAAGACATCCTCAGGGAATTAATTAATTCCTGAAAACACGGCAGTGAGGAGAGGTGGGTGTGCAAACCTTCATGCCCCCTACCCCAGTTTTTCTCTCTTCCTGATACAGAGGAAAACCTGCAGTAAAAATTCTCACTAGTCATTCAAATGTAAAAATATTAAAACCCATAATTTACACCTCTGGAGTGTCTTACTGACTTGTGGGACCTAATTTATAGAAACAAGTAGCATTGGCAGCCCCTTGCAGCAGACACACAGACCATATGAATTTGTAATTGCTGAAAATTTTCCACTTATACTTTGGGTTTCAGTAGACAATTTATGCCCCCCTGAGGTTATACATAGCTACCCAGTCATAATAGGTGCTGCAAATCTAATAAAACTAATCTTTCAAGAGACATCTGTGTTTCTTTGCTCTCAGCATATTCTGTCTTTTGTGTGTGTATGTTGATAGAAAAATTGAAACATGTTATTTAGTAATTGGCCCTAAGGCCTTGTATTTTCTCAGTGATTTTAAGATTTGTAATTCAAATTTGCACTACTTAACCATGAACAATGTTAGTGAGCAAAAAACCTTTAAATTGAACTGTCATCTCTCTGAAGTAACTAATCTTTGTGATATAAACACAAAAATGTCTTTTTTTTTTTTTAACCTGGTGTAACAACTGTGTGCATAATCTACAGTATTTGTATATTAATGTATTTGGAGGAAGGTTAATAGAATCCTTTTTACAAAGGTGCTTATATTGACACAAATTAAACTGCAGTGGGCTGAAACGTATGACAATTACTGAAAAATAAAGAAGTACATTATGTAGTAGTTTTGAATGCAGTTTAAACTATTTTCCGCTTCAGTTTTAATTTCAGATTTCAGTTTCTTAGAAGTTTTTCTTTTTCTTCTTTTTTGCTTGTCCTTCAGAACCATGAAGTCAAGACACCTATTTGTGCATTTTCATGTAAGCAGTCCCTTGCTGTGAGGCAGCATGGGACACGCTTTATTTTATTTTTTTTTTTGGCTATGTTTTGATCTCTCTTTACTAGGAGTTTTAACTTCTGAACAGGGTTTTGAGAAATAGTTCATGTTTTGATGTTATATGAACGTATGGGGAATGAATTTGGAGTCTTGAGACTAAACTGTTGAAAACTTTAAATTTTTTTTTTTTTTCTTTTTTAAGCTTACTAGGAGAGCATTCCAGTAGAGAGGACATAAAACATATGTTGTCTTTGAAGGATCAGTGTGCCAGATATTGGATACGGCATTCCAAAGCATGTAATGACATGGATCACAAAGATGTTGCCCTATTAAAAACCTAATATATGCAACCATCTTTTGTATTTCTAAAAGCATGTCAGTTGCTACTAAGAAATATGCTAAAAACCTTTCTGAACTTGTGAGTTCCTGTGACAGTGCTTGTGAACTTCAAGGTTAATTTTTAAAATACAAAATACAATATATAATTTTCATTCCGTAGCACACAATATTATAGCTGGTAGGCAATTGTTTCCTTTCTTCTCCCATTCAGAACCGGGGAGTCATAGCATCTCGTTATCTAACATTATTTAATAATAGTCCTCAGAATACATACACAGATACAGATGCTCTTCTTTCAGGGAGAGTTTCAAGATCTACTTCTAGCTTCTTGCCAAGCAGTTCTGCTTCATGAGGCTCTGTCCTAGATGAGGTGTATCTGTGACAGACATAGCAAAAACCATACCAACCACCAAGGTTTTATCTGGCCTCTTTTAGGTGTACCTTCATTAATGGTTTTCACAAATAGAAAAATTGGTAAATTTGCTACTATTATCCAGCAGAAAAAAAAAATTAAGTTGGTTTTAAAAATTATTTTTTCTTTCCATTTATATTCTTACTTTAAAGTAATCAGGGGTTTTTGTGTGTTTGTGGGTTTTTGTTTGTTTTACAAACAGGAGCTCATTTTTATTAGGAAAAGTATTAAATGGGATAAACTTTGCATGTTAACAGCCTTATAATGTATTATATATAAAAAGGAAGCTTGATTTTCCTTCTTTAGTTCTTTGCCCCTCACATCTTGAAATTAATGAAATAAAAAATTCTCCCAGCTTACCTTCTGTGTGCATTTTCTGTTCTGTACACCCAAGAGGGGAGACAAGAGCCAAGATATAGTTGTAAGCAGTAGCTTCATAAACAAGTCTGGAAACTAAAGTAATCTTGCCTTATGTCTTTCTTTTTCCTTTTTCTTTCACCTTGTGGCTGCTGTCATAGTCTCCCTTCTTGGAAACAACTGCTGCTGAGAAACCCTGTCTTTCCTTGTTTGACTTAGAAAACGGGAGTGGATTTTTTCTGTTAAACTGAAATGGAAAAACCCTTGTGTTGAATGCTGGCCACGTGTCTGGTTGCAGCAAGGTAGAAGCTGGAGGTCTCTGAGGTGATACAAACTGTTTCAAGAACTGGATGTGTGGGATGTTCAGACTCATCCCTGTTCCAGAATGTGTCTTAACATCAAAACAGAAGCAGATGAGGGAGCGTCACTACATTTAAAGTGTAACATATGTTTTCTTTCTTCATTATGAATGAGAATCTTTGTGCTTCAATTTACAGCCATGTCTATTTTCATAAAAATACAAAAAATCTGACTCTCACCTGAAAGTAAAATTGAAAGTGGTCAGGAGGATTACCCTAAATAATTGGAGAGATTTGTCTTCTACAAAGGCAACCTGAGCTGCACTCCTGTGGTCTTGACACAGTGATTTAATTTCTTTACGGTGTTTGCTTGAAGGAAATGGCGTTTTCTGCTTCTCTGGTAGATGCTTCAAATTTTGGAGGCTGTTTAGCAATACTGTAGCTATCACAAGGTGGAGGAAGTCGTGCAGTGCCACTCTGGTGCCAAGGCTTGTGTGGTAGATGCAGCATTGCTTGGTTGGCCACAAATGCCATATACATCGAGATGATGTAATGAGATATACAGGAAGGGAGACTGACAAAAGGTAGAACAGGAAAATGAGTTGCTATAGTACCAAGCAGCCAGAGCTGTACTGCTAAAAATGTGGCTGTTCTGTATATGCATGTCAGCAAAATAGAAGATCTTTGTAGCAGTAGAAGGTATCAAAGTATTTTTTTTAGTACTCCCAGGGTGATAAGAACTCCCAGTCCCATAAGAACTTTACATCAGTTTTAAAAGTGGTGCTGTCCATTGTACAGCGAAGTCCTGAAGAACAGGAATATATTCTTGAGAAAGAATATATCATTAATTGAGAATACATTAATTTCTTATAAATAAGACCTGACACCAAGTGTCGAACAGGCAAACTATGCCCTAGTGGGTTTTTAAAAAAATCTTCTTTTACACCATGCTTGCAGAGTCGAAGTTGGATTATTTGCACTTATAGAGATCTGAGCTCTAGGTGCCATTATTAGGATAGAAGTACACCCCTGTTCCTAATCAAAAACCTTTCAATTAACCCAGTACTGAAATTGTTTGTCACAGCCTTTTTCACAGAGGAGGTTCCCCTGAGGTCCAGCTTTATTTCATAGCTCAGAATGTGTTTTAAGGGAAAGATACTGTGGTGAGGGACACTTGTGTAAAAAAATCGTAGCCAGAGGAGAAAATAAAATATATAATGGCCCAGATACTGTCTCTAACTGTAATAACTACTTTACAAGATTTATTATGAAATAACTTCAAACTTGTCTTTTGAATCCTCTTGATTCTACTTGCATGTAGTCAGAGAGAAAGCTTTAATTTTGTTTCCCCATTGTTTCTAGAGAATTCTTTGGATATTGTCTTTATGGCTGTGGGAGAATGTTTTTGTTTTGTTTTGGTGTTTTTTGTTGGGTTTTTTTTGCTAAACCTAGCATGCCATTATTTATCCTCNGCAGTTTGTTAGCAAGGGTATGCCCTACCCTGACCTTGGTTAAGAAGCTATGTAAGAAGCCCCTGTAAAACTGCATTCTTAAATACATGGTGTATGTGTAAACTCATAAAGACACAGCAATAATAATGTAGGAAAATCTGATGGGCAATGATGCTGTAAGTTCAGAAAACAGGAAATTATCTTTAAGCATCCTTTTACCATTTTTTGAAGCATGCAAATAGCACTGAGGTTTAAAGTTTCTCTGCATAAATTTCCAAAACACATCATTCAGAGAAATGCTTTTCATTCTTTTTCATAACTCTTGATAGGCCAACTTAAATTTTCTCTTCCTTGTGGATTGTGCTTGTATGCAGGTGACTTGAACAGCCTGGTTGACATGGGTTTAATCCATGAGCAAATTAAATTATGATCAGGCTCTGTTAAGCTAGGTGGGTTTATTAGCCTCAGCCAGAAAAACATTTGTGATATTCTCGTCAACTTTACCACTCTGCTTGTTTAAAAAAATGTATTTGCCCTCTGAAATGTAATAGTTTGTTTTACCTTTTTTCTTTAATAGTGAAAATTACAATTTTGGATCACAATGGTGTTGAGTAAAGTCCTTGTCATCTTCATGTGTGCACTTCATGTATGCTGATTTGTCATATTGTAGGAAGGGGTAGGAGGAACGAAAAGTTCTTGTCTTGGCTTGAGAGAGGTTTCAGAATGTGTCTGCTATTGATACACGGAGAGATTTGCCTTTTAGAGATATGAGACATCTTTTTATTCAATCACAAGTTCCTGACTGACATTCTAGCTAATGCTACCAAAAAGAAAAATCCATACATCCATCACAACAACACATTTAGCACTTAACAACAAGCAAAATAGCAATTGAATTTTAAATTAGAAGAAACAGGATGCTTGGGGGGAAAACTGTATTATTTAAGAAGTTGAGGGAATTTATAAGATATATTAAATAGCTTAGATACTCATAAATAATTTCTCATGGCCTTCAGAGTTTATTCGGATAGAAATTATATTGTTCTAAGATTATTCTTAGATAAAACTTTGTGTCATGGTTAAGTATGTCCATTCTAGTATTTTTTTTTTCTTTCCAGGGAAATGCTATCTGAATTGGTTTCATTCATCAATTCTCATCCACTGTGTAAACAAGGTGGAAAATTTATACCTTTTTAAAATGGGGAGGTTTAAGTATGCATATCAAGGGAAAAACAGGCGGTTTTCCCACTTAATGCAGGACTTTGATTTTATTCTGTTTTCTTCCATTGTATGTGTGTTTTATGAGCAAGGGGTTATCCTATAGAAAAAAATAAGGAAATTCGTAATTTAACATAATTGCTATGTTAAAATTCCATGATTTGTTTTTTTTTTTTAATCATCATGCAGCTTGTGGTGTTGTTTCTGCAGTGGACGTGAAGGGGCAGTGTAGTGCTGTCGATAAATCTTCCTCTGCTCATCTTTTCAATCTTTTGCGGAATGTCATGTTTAAAATGTGATTATCAGTTGGGTATACATGAATTACTTATAAGAAAGTATGATAAATCTTTTTAGTTAAAAAAATATTCTAGAAATATCAATACAGTAGAGAACATTGTTGTTTAAAATGAGTCACTGTTTTCTTATTGACACTGTTTATACTCATGAATATAGATATTATTCAGGTCTTTTAAAGACTGTTAGTGTTTAAAGGCTTCCACATGGTAGAAGCACATGAAGATTATGGACAAGTACAGCTAGACTTGAAATATAAAAGGGTATCAGCAAAGCAACTCTGATTTTGCTTGGTTGTTTTTTCATTTTGAGTATTAAAGTACATTTGAAGTACTTACTCCTTGTGACTGACACATTCTATGTGAATTAATTGACAGGCTGCAGAACTGAAATATTGAGGATTCCTGATATATTTTTACCCGGTAGAATAAGTTGGTATCCAAAGGAGGCATTCTGTCAATGTCTCTTGAAACCCCCACTGCAAAGAGAAGGGTCCTAATCGTGGGATGTATTCTCTGAAACAATGAGTATAGGCATAATCCTCATATATAAAAGGAAGAAAAGATTAAAAGAAGAAATTCTTCACTGTGAGGGTGGTGAGACACTGAAGTAGGTTTTCCAAAGGAGTTTTGAAGGCACCATCCTGAGAAGTGTTCCAGGCAGGTCTGGATGGGGCTTTGAGCAACCTGATCTAGTGGGTGGCACCCTGTCGGTGGCAAGGGTATTAGAACTAGATGATCTTTGAAGTCCTTTCCACCTCAAACCATCCTTGATTCTGTGATTATTTCTCATATCACTGTTTCCTCAGCAGAGCCAACATTTTACTCCTGTCTTCTCTTATGATTTTTGGTTGTTATAGTTGATGTTCTGTCTAAATGCTAGAATATTGAATATTTTGAGGTTAAACTTTTAAAATGACTGAGTGTAGCTCTACCAGTTTCAGTGACAAACATTTTCTTGCATATTTTTGAATATTTTATGTTAGGTTGTTGATTTTTTTTTTCACAGACAACTTCAGGTTTATTTCTCTGAATGTTTAATTTTCTTTCTAAGTCATAAAATACAGAGTTTTAGAAAATGGTATATGAAACATAAAAAAAAAAAGAAAAAACTTTCACCATTCCAGTTAAAAATCTTCGGGAATAAGTGGGTCTTTCCTTGTTCATTGGTGCTGCTTTAGTACCCCAAAGCCATAGTCTGAAAAGGTAAATAATGATACTGAGCAGCTCAGGCTCCTTTGGAGATACCAAGGCATACCTGGGTTAGTGACATAGCCCTTCTGTAGTATCATATTCTTTCCTCCTGGAGTGCTGATGAGCTGAAGAAATATGTGTTTCTGGAAAGAACAAAAGTAATTCTGGCAGTTAATTTTTGCATTGGTTCAATTGCTGTACCTTCTCACGTAATAAACCACTTTATTTGCTTGGCATTTTTAAGCTAACAGCTTTCATTCTGGTGCATATTAAATAATTCAGAGAGCTGAATTAAAATAAGAACTGAGCAATATTTGTGCTAAGTTTTAAGTACAGAAAATTATGGAATCACTGGTAATTATAATGACTAATAATAAGTATATAAACTGAATATTAACACCTTTTTAGCCAGTAAGTATTTTATTATTAATCATTGCTAACATTTTTTGCATCTCTGTATGTTGAATATGTCTGTTACCTGTTTTTTCTTTCGATAAAATTTTTATGAATTCTTTAAGGTACTTAAAAGATGAAAAATATTTTTAACGTGCGCTAGAATTCTCCAGGAAAGATCAAAGTACATGTTCTTTAACCTAAATTCAATAGATTTGACTTACATTAAAATTTGAAATTAGGTAGAGACTTCCAGTGAATGTCAATAGTGGGGTTTTTTTCTTCTATTTCTTACAAGGTTATGATAGACACGAGCAATAAAAATATCATCTGTGAATACCATTGTATAGCTGCATGACAAGCTCTTTCATGCCTTGAGAAAATTGCTTTCTCTTTTTGTTTTTGTTTATTCTGTGATCACCAGTGAAAAGCCAGTAACACAGATGATTTGCTCTGTTTAACTCTCTAAGGACAGTGTATAAAGGTTAAAAGATTGTTTGCTTTCTTAGGAGCTTCATTGTGATGATCTTAGAAGTAAGGATACTTTTTCGCCCACATAGAAGGTTTCATTCTTCATTACTTTTAGAAAAAAATACAGTATTTTTATTGCAGCATGTCTTAGTGGATGAATTTTTGAAAAACATCTTGTCACTAAAGACAAATGTTAGGATGCTGAGGGATTGTAACAGTAAGGCTTATTAATTAGAAACTTATAAGCCCCAAACCCTATTTGTCAAACTTTTGACGGAGCACTTGCTTGGGCAGTGTCAGTACACCATCTTTCCCCGTGTTTTTCTGCAGAAGTGTTTGGCTCCAATTCTTCCAAAGCAGCAGTAACACACTAGATGCCGTTGGGAAATTGTGAACAAGAAAAAACGCCCCGTGTTTTCACATCAGCTTTATGTATCCAAACTGCATGCATCTTTCACATCTGCCAGTAGGCAGATGTGTGTAATTTCAAGTGCAAAAGTGCATGTGCCGTTTTGAGACTTTATGCAAACAGTGTATATCAAATTAGCTACTTGTATAAACAAATACTCAACTGCATGCCTTGTCTGCATGTCAGCTGAATGCAGTTACAAATTTCCTTAAAAGCAAGTGTCTTTTATGCTCACTGCCTAAAAAGCTTGTCAGTGTCTGGAGGGTAGCATGAATGTTGTCAGCATTTAAAAAAATGTCTTTAAAAAAAAATGGATAGACTGAGAGAGCTATTATGCAAGGAGTTAATAGATAGTATGGTTCTTGTTGGTCACACATGCTGAAAGTAGCAGAGACTGAAGTAGGAGAGCGTGTTCCTGTTCTTAAGGACTTCCCCCACCCCCCAGCCAATGAAGAGATTTGTTAATGAATGGAAGACTTTCATTAACAAGTTGCCTCCTTTAAAAACTAACTGAACTTGCAAATGATCAGAATAGCATTTGGCATATCATTAGTACAGGACGAGTAAGCCTTAGAAAATTTGAAGAATTGGTTCATGCAGTTTCAACAAAAGTACTTTAGAATTTGAGCTTTTCTTTGGTAGCCTGTGCCCCTTTGGTCTCTTTTCATTTTCTTGCTATCTGTGTAGACCCTTTACATTTTTTCCAAACCTCCCCCCACCCCTGTTCAATAGCTAATCTGCTAAATTCATGCTACAACTGCCTCATTGAGTGGATGCGTTGTTCTGCCCGCTTCGTACCAGCTTTGTTACTGTGCAGTATTTTTCAGCTGTTTGTGCTCATTACCATACAGCTGGTATTTAGAGGAGAGAGGGAAGCAGGCAGAAGCTTTACTGTCTGCAAGTATAAGAAGCTCTTTTGCAAATGGGGTACTGGCAGATGGGGCATGTGTTTAAACGGGTTTTGCTGATAACAGACTGCATTAAAAATCATCCTGAGAAAGTCTAAGGTCAGCCCCATGAATTCAGAACTTGAGAGGTATTCAGCTTTTGGAAGACCTTTATAGAATATTAATTAACCCAGGTCCATGAAAGTGACAAATGGATTGTTTGCAAAAATGTTAGATACTATCCTGCTGCCCTCGCTTTATGGTTCACATCCTTCAGCATCTCCTGATTTGGTTTGTGGGTTTTTTTAAAAAAAACTTAGGATTGCATATACTGTGTTCATGATCAGGGCTGTTGCCAAAACAAATGAGTGAACAAACAGTAAAATCCCAGACCTCAGAAAGGAAAAGTAATTTTCCTTTTGATGTTGTGACTGAACTTTGCATTATGTGCAATTATATAAACCTTTGCCAGAAGCCGACCCTTCACATGCACATGGAACTTGATTCTCTTGCTAGCAGAGTGAATAGCACTGCACTGGCTGAGGTGATCTGAATAGGTAATTGAGCAAAGTTTGTATCTAGAGCCAATTCCTCTTCTGCTGGTTCTATTACTGTAGCAGAAGAGGGGAGAACAAGCTTTAGGGCCCTGGGACTGCCCTTGCAGACCTGCAATGGAAGCAGGAAATGATGAGGCTAAGTGCAAGCTGGGAACAGGTGTTCTGCATTTAGACATCTAAGTTAATCATTTGCTGTCTGAAATACAAGGTAATTGGTGTGTGCTCTGTGTGGGTCTAGTGCATGGCCCTTGTAACAGGATCATCAAATTCCTGGCTTCTTTCTGGAATTCCGTGCATTTCGGCATTGCTCCGAGCCCCTTGGGATGCCCAGGGGTGACTGAGCAGTCACTTCACACAGATGGAGTGCTCTGACAGCTGATGAAGGACAGAAACACTGGCGGGTTAACATTTCTCAGAGTACCCACCCACACAGTCTCTGACCCTCTCACTCCTAATCCTCCAGGAAAAGCTACAGAATGTTTTCCAAAGCACTGGGCTTGGGACAATGAAACCATAGAGTCAATAGAGCTATTGATTTCATGGGATGCTATAACCTTTTGGGTTCTTTCCCCTTGTTTTACCTCTTTCCTGTTGGAGACAAACTCCTCCTTTGTTACTAACACTGCCCTTTCTGCTCGGTGGGAGCCCGCAAGTCTCAGATGTACATCTAAAATATACACCACACCAGGTATGCCTGGAACCTTATCAACTCAACATTTTGGTCTCCTCCTCTCCTTGCGTCCCAGCTGCGTTATTTGGGATAGTGAAAGATTCTGCCACTACCCATAAACCTTCCTTTACTGATAGTAAGGAGGTGTGCTGGACTTGTACATGTTGGTCCTGCAGCACAGCAAACAGCTGTAGTGTGTAAAACCAGTGCCTGGCACTGAGAATATGAGCTGTTATTCCAGACCAGTTAACAGATGTATGTGCAATTTAGGCCACATTTTTATGTTCTTCAGAGAAGAAATCGAGGTGCTTCTTAGGTTCTTAACTATTGACCAGCGTTTTATTTCAAGAACAGTTATAAAACATCAAGAGGTTTTAAAGAACAACATTGTTCAGCTGAAAAATTCCATTGCTTCTCTATAGTGTGAGCCAACACTTGGAAAATGTGATATGAAGAGTTCTGCTTTGAACGAGTTAGTGATCACATTCAAAATTACATTGAGGACATTGAAGACTTAAGCACAGCTTTATATGAGTTTTGAGTTGTAAGTGAAATGCTGCTTGCTGGTTAGCTCCCACATCTGAAGCACATTCACTCTGTGTTAAGAGCTAAGTGGGGAATTCACTAACTGCAACTTGTTGAAGCTCTTTAAGTCAAATACAATTTATTGGAGTTTTTGATGTGTATTGAAGTGCAGCAGAAAGTAGTAATGCCCAAAGTAAGACCCTGTTGTGATAGCCACTGCAGCAGGGATAGTTCCCCTCCACCCCCCAGGTTTATAAACTCTAGCACTTTGCTTTCACACATCTGCCTTCAAATCCAGTTATACAAAAGTACAAGAAGAGGTTATGAACAGCTGCCACATTCTGTATCCAGCTGTGCTTCCTGGAGGCTTTATTTGCACACCTCTGCCTCCAGCCCACCTTCCTCCTTTCTCCCTCTTTTTCCAGTACTGTCTAGGTGTCTGCCAGAAGTTATTTCCTTCCTTCAGCTTTGCTGGCAAATGGACCCTGTAAATGATCTTAACTTGCTTTAGGCCAAGTTAGTTAAGTTTAAAAGGCTATCAAAAGTGATTTAAGCTACCTGGAAAATGTTTTGCATGAAGGAGATGAAAGAGCAGCAGAGCTCTGAGGTCAATGGCCTCTTGCAGAAAGGTGGTAGAATGCCATGGGGTTAAACATCTTTAACTGGCCAAGTGAACACGTATCTGTGATGCATGAGGAGCAGATGTAAGAGCTGCTGTCACTGTAAAGGCCCTCCTGCAACTGCCTGTGCTAGTGTCACTGCTTTGATTAAAAATCACATGCTGGAGGTTGTAGACAGACAGTTCACTTGGCTAAAATCCATGCCATGGAAACCTTCATCTCCCCCAAGCAGGTTCCTATTGCCCCTTTGGTGGTAATTATGGCCTCACTGGAGCCAGCAGGGCTCCCATACTGGCTGTGGAGCAATCAGCCGGAAAAGCTGAGCCAGTTTGAATGGGTGATTTGCACTAACCCAGCTAATTTCACGTAAACTGGATTTATTGTTCCTTTGGTTCTGCAGTGGGGACAGCAGCATCTTCTGTTGGCACAGCTAAACATGGGGGAGCCATGGTACAAATGCTGCGTGGTGTCCAGGTGTGACAAATGGGCAGCTCCTTGAATAAGGACCCCACTCAACACTGTGCCAAACCTTGTGGCTTCAGTTTAGGTTTCCTGTAAGGTGGTTTGATGAGTAGAGATTAACAAAAGGCTGTGTGAGTGTATTTCAAAAGTCCTTTTAGCTAAATTAAGAAGGATAACTGTAAATTAATGAGGCAGTTTGTTTTTCCACAGCAGAATGTGCTAGGTAGTTTTGAGTGTGTGTTTAGGTGGTAACACGGAACTTTGTCATCTATGTCTGGATGTTTTTAAGTATCATATAACTTCAGTGCCAATTTGAATTAAGTTCATGTGTAAAACTAATTCAGTGGGAGTGTTTGGATGGTAAATAATTAAGCGTTTGCTGTAAAAGAGGTCAGAGTGGGTACATAAGTTTTTCATACTAAGTACAAATTTCATGGTACAAGTTAGAATCTCCCAGATCTACTATTTCATCTTTGTGGTAGGGAATCTCAGATGGCTGGAATTTGCGAAAAGCAAATTACATTTTGAAGTCTGTGAGAACTACCTCTGAAAACCTTTTGTATGTTTCTACCTTAAATATTTTGGAAAATAAGCAGAATTCCTTTGCATTGTAATTTTTACAGGTGTACTGTTTTTATTTTCACATTATTTAAAAAATAATGCATGCAAAGACTAACGTGTTACCTAATGGCTCATAAACATTTGGTGCTCAGAGCAGACGCATAGGATTGAATGGACTCAGAGATCTCCAGCTATCTGTCTTTGCCTGTTGCACTGTCTACACGTGAGATGAGTGAAAAAGTTTGTATTGAAATCTAAAGTGCCCATAAAGTAATAAATGTAGTAAAAACGACAAGAAATTTTCCTAATAAGCAGGCAGAGAGCAGGCACCACTGTGGATGAAATAGAATTAAGCTGTATCTAAAACCTCATCCCACTAAAGATATTTTATACTGATTTGTTTCAGAAAAGTTCATGATAAAACCTTCAGTGAACTGGAAACAGTGGTGAAATCAGTGTAATGAGCAATCAACATCTGAAGCAACTGACTGGCAATGAGAACACATCAAAGACAGTTTTCAGAGAAAGGATGGAAATTACTAAAACTTCACAGTGTTCAGGGACATTGTGGTTCTGTCTTTGTCATGATGGTCTCTTGTACTGGGTCTCCTGTACTGGATGCTTCATTGTGTTTGCAACCCGTGGGCAAAACCTAATTGTCAGTTACTGTCAACAGAAAATGTCCTTTTGAAGTTTTTTGCTTTTGTGAAAAGAATTTCTGCTTCCCTAGTAAAAGACAGGCTTTTAGCTCAATTTTTCTGTTGGGAATATTTCTCCTTTGTAGGACTTAGCTGACAAGCCTTCAGTTTTGAGTTTTGGGCAAATCATCCAAACCAGTGAAGTTATCCAGTTTAAAAAAAAAGAAAAAAAAAAAAAGTAATCAGTCCTGTATATCTGGAGTCTGTTTTAACAGCTGTACTTTAAACTCAAGAGCTCAGTGAAGCTTCAAGAGGAAGCATTTTTGATGCTTAATATTAATTAGGAAACCTTCTCCAAAAAATGAGGCAAATTAAAATAATTAGGAAATTGTTGTGGTGTTGGCCCTTCATGTGTATTGTTGAAACACAAGCATAACGAGGTGTGTATATGGCAGGTGGAAATACCATAAGGCAAGATATACCTGCAACAGCATAAAAGTCCTGAAGGAAGGTGGTTAGTAGCTTTATTCAGCAGCCTTGCAGTAATCCACTTTGCTGATATATGCTCCTCTCTAGTTCTACATTGGTGCCCCTCTTCAGCTTCACTCCTTGAGTCACTAAGTAGCTGTCCATAAGTTCTTGGATGTTATCCTATAAATATATTATGTAAAGCTGTGCAGAAGTCCCAAGTGCTGTATTTTTATCTTGGTTCAGATCTTGAGCGATCCCTGGAAGTATGTTCAGGTTTCAAAGGATCTCATGTAAAAAATCAGGATTGAATTATACAGCATGTTGCTATAAAGTCTCTTCAGGAAGTGTTTTAGTATAATCCAAACCCATCTACTGTTCTCTTACTGTGTGTATGACTAGTGACTGTTAAACTCACTTCTATTGCTGCATCCTACATTTGGTTTTGAGAGGGAAGAAAGTTCTGATTCACTTTATTTTTGGACACATCTGGATGGAATGGATGCATTTTTTCAGCCTGTCGTGGTTTCCAGAAGTGGGGTAGATATACAGTATCAAAGAAGTCAGCCTGAAGGCCTACTCTGAAAGAGAAAACCACAGGGAATGAGTTGTTCTCTGAGAATAATGTCGATAAAAGAATTGAAAATGGCCTTAATTCAAAATAGGGATTGCAAAGAAACAAATACCCTATCCCCTCTGAAGACAATATGAAAAATACAAAGATATCCCCCATTTGTGAAACAGACAGACAGATTATTATGATGGATGTCAGCTGCAAATAGTGGAAAGCACTTATTCCCACTTATTTCATGTGAGTTTATGCACTGTGTACCAGGAGGAGTGAGGGTACATCCTCCATTGGCTGCAGCACAGGGAGACACTGAGGTCTCAAAACTGTGGCTAATAGATTTATTCTGGTTAGCTGAAAACATCATCTGATGGGGAATGTAAAAGTAATAGCTACTTCCAAGGGAGAAGGATAGTCACCCTCCTCTCAGTGACAGAAATTTCCTATTGCAGTGTATGCTCTAAATCAGATGAGAAACATGCATCAGACAGCATGGCTTACCAGGCAGAAATGGAATTTTGGGGTGACACCTGGTCTGTGGGTACCCATCCTCCCTGGTAATTCACTCAATAGGCTGCTGGTTAACCTTTTTATGTTGAGGAAATGGGCAAGGGGCAGCAATAAGAGTATTATCATTACTGTTATTATTAGTAGTAGTAGCAGTATGTCTCCCTACTTGTCAGGATTTAAGAGACAGCTGTCTCACAAAGCTGGCAATAATCTAGGTGCAATATGTCATTTTTCAGAGCAGGACTAACACCGACAACTTGTATTTAGGCTGATGAAGATGGAGGCAAACTTGCTTCATGATTCTGCCTCACCAGTCAGATCTATTACTTCAAGATTCTTTTCAGTGCCATCAGATTCAAACTGATGGTTAATATTTGGACCTGCAAATGCTCTTTTACCTACACCTCGGGAATAAAAAAAAAAAAAAAAAATGCAGTAAGTTCTTTCAGAAGGGATGTAAGAAGTCAAAGTTTTTCACTCATATATTTCTCAACAAATATCAGGATGGACACTTTTGAAGATCTTAATGTGAACCGTGTCTTCATTTTTCCCTCTGTGAGAACCAGTGCAACGGGTAGAACTGAATTTTCAGTCCTTCCAGCACAGCACCAGTTGATTCACTGTGGGAGTTGTCGTGTTTCTTATCCATTAAAGCAGACCCCTTAATAGCTCCTATCACTGCCAGGCAAGCTTTAGAAGTTCAGAGTGTCTCTTATGAGACTTGGTATTATACATCTAATTCAGACGAGTATGTCTCGCAATCACTGTTGCATTGTTTCCAAAGAAAATACAAGAATTATCCTTTCCTCTCTGACGCATCCAAGCCCAGCTCATAGGAGAGCTCAATCTCCTGGCAAGAGGTTGTGGTAAGATTTGCTATTCAGCCAGTGTGCAAAAGCTGACTAAATACCATTGGATTGCCTGTCAACATTGTGCTGTGCATTCTTGACAGACGTCTTCTCTTTGATGTGTTCCCTCTACAAGGGGAGCTGCGTAGGTTGTTTACAATCTTTACCATGCTCTTGGTTCTTGAAACTCAAAGAGTGATTCTTTTTTCTATGGTAGATAGGAAGAACTACTTTTTGTCACCAGTTGTAGACAGTGGGATGGGTAAAATGTCTTCGAGTAACAAGCTTTCACATGTGGTTTAATTGTAAAAAGAGGATCCGTCCAAAATACAGAGAGAAATCAGTATTAAAGGTTTGGTTCTGTTTTGTCTGAAGATATCTGTGCTATGAAAAATGAGTGGGGGAATTTGAGCCTGCAGGTTAGGATATAGTTAACCTTGACTGTAGAAATTGCCACATGGTGGGAGTTCCAGAGAGCAGGACGAATGTGTCTTTGTTGCCAGGTCTGGTTTGCCTGTAGTTTCCATCTGGCATTGACAGCACCACCTAAGGCAGGAAGGTGGAAGCAGGACCACCCCAGTTGCCTATGACTGTTTTTTCCATTGGTATTGGACAGACCCCAGAGCTTGGAGGCGTGAGCTTTCGCCTGTATAGGGTAGAAGTTTTGAGGCCAAACCAGAGATTTTGCAGCTTCTTTTTCCAAAAGGGGGGGGTGAGGGGGGTGTCTTTTCTCCTATTTCAGTTTAGGCAGAGTTGAAACTACAGGGAAGAACCCAGTCTGCTGTCTTCTGTCCTCCTTGTAGTGGTGGCACATGATGTTTGCCATAGATTTGTTTTGTGGTGAGAGCCACTAAATTTTCAAAAATCTTTATTCTCTAGAAGCATATTCAAGATCTGAAGCCGTATTTTTAAGAGCAAAGATGCCTTTTTAATTAAAATGTGAGGTTATAACAATGACTTTCTTGTTGGCAAATAACTTTACATCAAGCCCCAACTTTACATCAAGCCCCAACTTAAAACATAGTGCTTGGAGGACCTTAAATACAAAATTCTATCCTTTCTTATCCCTTGTGTAGGAGGAATTCATCACGATTGCAGATACAATGAAGCAGTGGATTTTGACATTTTATTAAAGTTTGGACATGTAATCACTCTTCAGTGTTCTGTTCAAAGGAGCCTCAGCAGAAAATAGCATAAAATTACCAAGCACTGATAATTGAGAGAAGCACTGAAATTCAGATTTACACTCTCATTACTTGTTCCATCACATTCTCAATTCTTTGTTGTGTTGTCTTTATGGCTTCTGGTGTTCTGAGAATAAGATTCCCATTCATTTTTGGAACTCTAAAAGGACATAAATTATAATGGCTGAATTCTGATATGGCACAGGTTAACAAAAATATAGAAGTTCTTTACTCTCAACTCTCAAAAGCAAAGCTGATGTATTTCCCTACTGTTTTCTTTTGATTTCTTTTCCAAACGTATGAGAAAAGTTAACTCTCTCTGACAGTTGAGGTAGATGTGTTATATTTCTCTGTGGTAAAGTTAATAGATGTGTTTTAAATACTGGAGTCTGGACTTCTGGATGAAGAAAGTCACTTTCATCTGTAAAGTTACTTCTGTAAGTTCTGTCTGCAAAATCCAGGAGTTTAGTTTACACCACTGCAATCACTGATAAACATGTGTTAAATCCTTATAGATTGTTTGCCTAGGTAAGCTCAGGTAAACAGCCTTCTGTTGGAGGAAAATGCCCTCTCAAATCTGCTGGCAATGTTGTTTGTCCAAATGAAATATTTTAAATAGTAAGGCTCTGCCAGCCCCGTTTGTTTGGTTGGTTGTTATGTTTGGATTAGGTTGGGCTGTTTGTACCAAAGGTGATTTGCAGGTGTGCACTCCCCTTTGAGGCACAGTGGGCACTGCTTCCACTGTGCACCAGAACTGAGTGTCAGCCTGGAGGGTAATCGCAGTGCCAGGGAATTGTCTGTTGTCATCAGCACCACAGGAGCAAGGGCGCTGTAATAAAATTGTCTTGTGAATTGGTGTGGCAGTACGAGGTCTGTGGAAAGTGGTGAAAGAAATGGGTGATTTGAAGATACTTTAGTTATTTCATCAATGGGTTCGGAGAACACACCCTCATTAATAAAAGTCAGTTGTTTTTGAAGTTGAAACTTTTGAGTGCAAATGCAAATGTTGTGAATAATGTATGAGCAGAATGATTTCACTGGAAGGCCTTTCCTTTTGGTGAAACCAAAACCACCTCCAAAATACATCAATAAAAAGTTACTAGAGCTTATTTTGCTGATATACCATTTTATGCCTGCAGAATGAAAGTGCGGTTTCATTTAGTTGTCCTGACTGATAGTAAGGGAATCATTGTAGAGTGAGCTTCAGAGCACATGATGAAGGGTTTCTGAGAAGTTTATGCTGTACCTGCCATTAGTTTTCAACCTCTTGCTGTTTCTCACTGCTTCTCCAACCTGTCTCATACATTGAGAAAGCCGGGGGCCGTGAATCCAAGCCCTCAGTTCAAGCAGCTGCTGTTAGCTGGCTGCAAGGTGACCCCATGTATATTTGCCAACCTGTAACTCTCAGCAGAATTAGGTCTCTGGCATATCTGTCCTCTGTGTAGGTTACTACCGTTTTCCCTTCACGGAGCTCAGGTGTTGCACAAAGTCACATGTAGCAACACTAGAAACAGAACCGAGGACTCATTTTTAGAAAAAGATAAATTAGACCAAAGGCTGGTTTCTTCAACTAACTTGTCTTTTGAACTGAATAATTGAAATGTGTTTTAGCAATGCTGTTTGTGTATGTGTTTATTGAAAACACATATGGAACAGATGACCTGGCATGTCCCATCTGACAATAGAGGATTTTAGTGTGTGTGTGTGTCCATGAGCTGCGATTGCCAGTACAGGAGAAGCTCCTGTAAGTGCAACAGTGGAGAGCAAACACAGCTGAATTTCGTGACAGATATCTTGATGTGGGATTAAGTAATTTGCCTCTAGAATTTCTCAAAGAAAGCCTCTCTTGAAGTCAGATGTGTCACTCTTTGCAGGTATTGGATTTGGGAGGTTTTAATGATTAAAGCAGCAGTAAAATGGGCTTATAAGATGTTGGGTCAAATCCTGGCAGTACCATGAGGCCCCAGTGAATTCAGCACACTTATCTTACTGATGGGAATCCAACGTATTTTGGCTTCTGTGATTGTGTCCAGTTGGTACTGTGAACATGTCATCTTCCAGCTCAGCTAAGTTGGCTGGATAAACTGCCACCCTTTGGGCTACTTGCAGGTATTTGTCATACATCCTGCCAGCAGACTTCTGCTGTTTCAAATCTGCCACTTAAGCTGCTCATATCATCACTTCTTAGCCTGTTTAAGAGGAAAAATGTGCATTTATTGCCAAAGATCTACTACTAAATATAGTTGTATAAGCCAATTTAGCTCACTGACTGAAATCTGTTAAGGAGCAGAGAGTAATCTCTTCTGGTACAGCTATATCCAGCAGAGAATATGCCCATGGCTTGCCATTTTGAGAGCTGGTTTGGACAAGTTTCTTTCAGAAGAGCTTATGAAAGGTATGCTTATAGTGAAGAATGTCCACAGAAAGGTGTGGGCATTTCCTTAGGAAGAGATAACAGTAGGCATGAGGAATGCTTCTGGAGCAAATGGACCTCTGATCTAGAACTGATCTTGATGTGAAGCATGTTTAGTTGTCAGTGGTGATCTTCGGTTATTTTTGAAAATGGGATTTCAGCTGGTACAAACATGGTATCCTGCACTTCCTAAAGATTTATTTCCTTGTCAGCTGCGGTTTTCCACTGATGTTGTCTAAGGTCATCCTCTCTGCTCTTCATAGAGCCATTGGTGTGGAGAGTGTGTGCTTGCAGACTTGGTGTTCCCAGCCATGGCCCCAGAGTTTGTTTACAAGAAAAAGGTGGGAATGGCAACATGAAGGAGCAGTCTTGAGATTCCTAGCCAAGTTTTCAGTCTGTTTCACCTCTAGATTAAGCCCTCAGTTTGTGAGCCCCTTGCTCCATTTGGTCCCTTTGAGCTGGGGTCTTTACCATGTCTCTAAGTAGTTCTTACTTTGAAGGGGCAATCTTATTATGAGGAATATTGATGTTATTTGACAAACCTTTATTATACACATTGAGCTGTCTGTTCCCTTCCTTTCCAGCTTCAAGATCACTCTGAAAAGTGCTAACAAATTAGGAGCTATTTGAAATTAGCTTAACATGAAGAAGCAAATATACTCAATTCTGTTACTGGTTTAATGCAGATCAAGATAATATTCCCAAAGGCCCCTAAAGGAATAGTGTAATTCCATGGTGGCATCCATACAGATAAAAGTATAACTACATTATTTGGAAACTACTGCAAGCTACTCCTCTTTTCCCTTTCATTTAAAAACATTTTGAAGACACTAATGCTGTGGGAAGGGAGGCTTACCTGAGCCTAATTACTGGGAAATTACCTTACGATTTGGTATGCTGGTTGTTTTCAGAAAATCTGTTCTTCCAGAATATTTCTGAGAACTGTGATTTTCTTTCAAAAATTTCAGGGAAATGAAAAGTAGGAAGAACTGGTAGAAGGTTTAGAAAGACCTGTCAGGGTCATAAACCAGTTAATTTGTCTTCCTGAAATTCTTATGTTGTCTGGAAGAAATGAGTTGATCATTTCTTTCAGACTGAGGTTGGGCAGGACCAGATTTGTTCAGATCTAGGTGTTATTGCTCAAACTTTTGTTAGAGAACGTCACCTGGATATGTGACAGTGGCCCGGCTGGACAAAACTGCAGCAGCCTTGGACTCTGTTATTGTTGCCATCAGCTGGCTGCTTGCATGGTGGGGTCTTGTTTGGAGACCAGATACACATTCTGTTTCATGGAGGGCTAAAATCAGTGTCTCAGCAGTGAGAAAAGAGGAAGGGTATGCAAACCACTCCTTGGGATCTCTCCACTTGTCGCATACGATTGAGCACAAATTCTCCTCGGGAGCTGAAGACACTTTGATTGTTTATGTATATATTTAGGTAGATACAAAACCAGGACAATGTCAACTGCCAGCTGCAGATATAGAAAATACCCTTCCAAAAGATTGAGAGGGTTGGATTTGGTATGCTGGTTGTTTTCAGAAAATTCGTGGCAGCTCCTTAGCCTGGTATCCATCCCCATTCTCATACTTGGGCATTTGCTAAATTTTTAAGTTAAGAGTTCAGCTTTCTACTGCAACAAAAAAAGTATCATTTTTGTGGAGGTGAAAGGGGCATTATCATTGTTTTTCACACCTTTTTTTAAAATTCTGAGATGAGATTTCTTTTGGTACAGCCATCTCTTTAACCTCAGCGTACCCTGCCTCTGCTTAGAAAAGTGTTAGTGTCACAACTCTGCAAAACAGGTACCTTTTAGATCGTATTAGATATCCTCTGGAAATGAATTGGATTTTCTGTGTCTTGGGACTGTTGACCCATGCTTCAGATCAATGCAGGCTCTGGCTGAGTCTTCCTCTGTTTTCTGTTCCACATTTAGCCTGTAATACTGAACAGCTAACCCAGTTTACTAGTCACATTTCTGCTTTCAGAGAGCCACACAAAACTGCCAGCTGTCTACCTGCTGCAAAAGCAAAAACCCACCATTCCTAAAGTAGATGCACATGAGATGGTAATGTAACCAGCTATTACGAACAGGAAAATGAACAAAGCCCAGTTAATGTTAATGTTCCTGCTTCTCAGTATGTACACCTGCTGAGTCACATTTAACTTTCCTCTGTGATGTGGCAAATTAAGTACTTAACATTTTTTCCCCTAGGTATTTTGCATAAAGATGCACAAAGCTTGTTCAGGTTTTCTGGTTAACAGGAGAGCATCTATTGTGCTCTTCAAGACTGAGTAGCCCACACATCTTGCCACAGATGGGAGGCTTGTCTGTCTCAAAGGAAGGGATTTTCAGAGGGCTCTTTGAAGGACTGTGCTGATAAGGAGGCTGACATCCCTATCTGAAGTCGAAATGTACCTTATTGTTTTAGCTTTTAAGCCAGTAGTCTGTGCTACCTAAAATGCCTGTATTATAGGGAAGGTTTGTACTTCTGCTGCCTTTTCCTTGACAGGTTGATTGCTCAGTCTGAACTTGAGGCTGTTGGATTCCCTTCTTAAACTAGCTGCCCACCAAACTTTCTTTGTGTTAATCAGAATCAGTAAATATTAGCATACTGTGCACAAGGCACATGAAAAGACTGTTGCTGTGGTTGTTTTAAAAACCCCAGAGCTTTGCCCTATGACTTGTGACCAGGTAGCGCTCTCATGCTGACTTGCTGAGGGGGAGCACCTTCATTTTTTTCAGTGTTGCAATGCAGGGAATGAGGGTTGCTCAGTGCAAGGTTGCATGCAAATCTGGAGACCACCCGCTGTTCCTAAACACAGAGGATTAAAATGATTTGTAACCAGGAGAGACTTTGGGTGAAGTTTGGCAGAAATCTAGTAGGAACCAAAAGAAAAGAGTCCCTAGAACAGGTCAACCAATTCAGCTTTTGGAATCAGCGTAGTGTAGGAGTTCCTAATCCCTCTGGTGATAGTGGTCTGCCTTCTAATTTTAGTCTCTTTCAGTTTACTTGTAAAGCACAATAGACCAGTGGAAAAAAAAAAAAATCTGCATTTTAAAAAAGTTTTTGAAGAGCAAGCATGAGTCATACCTGTCCCTGCAGGCCGTGAAAAAGCTGCCAACAGTTAGCGGGAAGAAGTGTATTTAAACTGTGTTCATGCCAATTTAAATCACTTTATTCAAAAGCATGAATGAGGTTGTAGTATTCCATTAAGACTGTTGTTATCAAATTTTAATGAGGAACTATATTTACACAAGCAGCAAATGAGTTCTTCCCAGAATTTTCTTTTTAATCAATTATTCCTAAACATTGTCTATGATTTTACAAGGGACAAAAGTGAACATTGTACAATCTTGTCCCAGTGGGGAAATTCAGCTAACAACTGGGCTCTGTTTAAATAACTGCATAGAAATTGAAATTTAGTTTCATCAGTGGTTGATCTGGTAAGCGGCTCGTTGCATGTTTTGTTGAAGGTAGGTAGTAAAATGGGGATTATTTCGGTCTGGCCAGTTTTCAAGGCACAAATTTGTTCTGTGTCTGAAATTAGACTAAAGGGAAGAGTCCGCACGATGTGCGAAGCTTGTGCCGAAGGTTAAATTAAAAGGGACCGAACTAATGCTAGACTGCACTTTGATTTTTTTGCCAACTTTCTGATCAAAAAAAAATGAGACTTCTGCTAAATACCAGACTGCAGGCTGGTGCTCTCATCCTCCTCCCTCCTGCTTCTCTTTCCCACTTCCATTCAGTCTCTCCCTGTCACATCAGCAGGCCTATGACATACAGCAGGATATTTTTCCATTTCTGTGAGAAAGATTGGCATACATAAACCAGTTTGGCACTGATTGAATATTAGAGATGGATTATGATAATAAAAAGAAAGTGGGTAAAAAAAATCCCTAGAGATTTGTCAGAACATTGCTGGCATTGCTTAAGCAATGCTATAGCTAATAACAAGCTTTAGTAGTTGCTTTCAGCAAAATAAAAGGAATAAGAACTAGGACATATATTTGCACAAGCTTTACAGAATCTTAGATCTCTCTTCTAGTGTACTAATTTCAAATAATAATTTGCAATATTCTGCTTTTTTTTCCCTCTTAATTTTAAAATAGTTTTAAGATACTTCCTTGTGCATCCAAGTATATCAGTTACATGGACTATTCTTTGTCATTTTACTTTGTAGCATTTAATCAGTAACATTACATGGACTGCATTTCCTTAAATGATTGGATTTGGGAAACACCGAGTCTCCCTACAAACTTTAAAACCATGATTGTCATCAATTGCCATTGCCATTTTGCAATGCATTGCCATTTTGCAATTTTGTGGCTAAAAGTGAATGGAGCAGCAAACAAAAAAATGGATATCTTTAATTAACTCCATCCTGTCTATAAATAAAGAAATTATAAACTTAAAATCCCCGAAGTTTAGTTGACTGTCTTGCTATTTAACCCACTTTAAATGGATTGGTTTAGGAGCACATCAGTTTCATTACACTGGTCTGGCAAGTTTTTGGAGAAATGGTTAAATATGTGATGTCTGAGGTTATGTGAGGGTTGCAACATGTGGTTTTTCTTGAGGGTCAAAACAGGGGGTCTTGACTTGTAAATTTTTTAAATTCAAGTGGAAATGTTATTGCTTTCTAAAGGAAGCATAAGCTTTTATTGAACAAAATGCTTTCCCCAAAGAAGCTTAGACATAACAGCGGAGAGGTATGGTCATTTTATTCTTTTATGCTGTAGTTCTTAGGTTTTGCACAGGTACCACTGTTTGAAAATATCTCTGAAACACTATGAAATGTCCCAACTATTTCGTACTTCTTTAATTCTGTGAAACACCTGTTACAAAGAGTTGTGCTGGAAAAGCTAAATTCAGTGTAGAAAAAAAAAAAAAAGATTAGTAGCAATTGTGATCCCTCTGATCTGGATGAGGGACTGGTTACCCAAAATTATGTGGTGCTGTGTCTCATGTGGAGGCAGGCAAGAGTGCTGTGTGGTTTCTGGACTGGAAGCACCTGTTTGGGAAGAGTGCTTTTAGATGGGGGCAGGTTTGCTGGCCTGCTTGCTCTGCCTGTAGCCCATTTTGACATGGAATTGCACAGCATAAGGTTAATGACAGCAGGTTAGCAAGCCTTCAAAGCATCTGGTGTGACCCCGGGATGCCTGGCATTCCTTTCTGCTCTGCAAAGGTTTGGCATCCATCCTCCACTGCAGGAAGAATGTACTCAGGAGAAACCAGCACACAGGGCTCCCCCAGGCCTCTGGAGAGGGGAGAGTTGTCATGGCAATAAATCGTGGGGGTTCATGGAAAAGGAGTAAATCCCCTTCTCTGTGCCCTACCATAGGCATGTGTTGGATGGGATCAGCTTGAAGCTGGATCAAGCAGGTGCAATGTGCAATTTTACCTTTTATAACCACCACTGCCACTTAATGCTAGGGCAGAGTGTGTGTCAGGGGAAAATGACCATTTATTTCCAGGTACCAGAGATGCTCTGGGCTGCAAGGTGTCGGTGTCCCAGCAGGTCATAGTGCTGATCAGCCTGACCCAGGACACACCAAGCCTTCGATAGCCCAAGGCAATGTAGGCAGAACTGCATCTTCCCTGTAGTGGCTGCTTCCAGCTGCTCTGAAAATGTGGGCAAGAATGGCAGAGAAAACACCAAGTATCCTCTAGGTAACTTGCTGGTGCAGGTGTTAGACAAAGCAAAGGAGAAGCATTACTGGACCTGGAGCTCATTAGACAGGTTAAGATTGGAGGCAGCCTAGGCTGTAGTGACCATACCCTGGCTGAGTTTCTGATCCTGAGGAGCAAAGGCCTGACAAAGAGCAAAGTCAGGACCGTGAGCTCCAGAAAAGTGACCTTTAAAGAATTGGTGGATAAGATCCCCAGGGAACCTGACCTTAGGTACCAAGGAGCTGACCAGAGCTGGCAGCTCAGTTGACGCAACAGAAGGAGGGGATACCACCCCAAGGGACCTGGGCAGGGTCAGGTAGTGGGCCCATGTCACTCTCGAGGCTGGGAATCCAAGTGCAAGGTGCTGCACCTGAATCGAGGCAATCCAGACGTGAGTACAGACAGGGAGATCTCATTGAGAGCATCCCTACAGAGAGGGCCATGGGTGGACAGAAAGCTGGGTGTGAGCCAGCACCATGCTTGCAGCCCAGGAGGCCAGTTGTGTCCTGGACTGCATCAGAAGCCCTGTGGACAGCAGGGTGAGAGAGAGGATTCTGCCTCTCTGCTCCACTCTCTTGAGACACCTGCAGTGCTGTGTTCAGCTCTGGGGTCTTCAGCACAAGAGAAGACTTGGACCTGTTGGAGCGACTCCAGAGGAAGCCATGAAGATGGCAAGGGGGCTGCAGCACTTCTCTGAAGACAGGCTGAGAGAGCTGCAGTTGTTCAGCCCAGAGAAGGAGAAGTCAGTTGTTCAGCCTAGAGAAGTCTCCAAAGAGACTTCACTGTGGCCTTTCAGTTCCTCAATAAGGTTTATAAAAGTCAGGGTCAGAGTCACTTTTTTTTTACAGGCAGATAGTGACAAGACAAAGTGAAACAGTTTTAAACTGAAAGGGGAGAGATTTAGGTTAGATGTTTGGAAGAAATTCTTTACCCAAGGGCTAGGGAGGCACTGGAATAGGTTGCTCAGAGAAGTTATGGATGCCCCATCCCTAGAATTGTTCAAGGCCAGGTTGGATGAGGTCCTGGGCAACCTAATCTAGTGGGTGGCATCAAAGACCACATTGGGGGACGTTGGAACTAAATGATCTTGAAGGTCCCTTCCAACCCAGGCCTTTATATGATTCTGTGACTCTGCATCCTGCAGTCCAGATGTCCCCTGCCTTGTAGGTGCTTGAACATTGTATGGAAAAGTGCTTCCCCTGAATTCCAGGGAGGGAGAAAACGGAGGAGGAAAGGAGAGGGAGAGGAGAGAGGAAAAGGGTTATAAGGTGGGACAATAAGTTTTGTTAGACTGTGATGCTGTGGAGAAGGCAGGAGACTGCTGGGAAATACTGGGCCAGAAGATTGATACAGGAAGCACAGGGCAAGAGAGTGGAGGACCTTGGAGATGGTGCTTGCAGAGAAACAAGGAGGATGAAAAGATGGAGAGAGCCTGGGAAATTCATACACATTCAACAGAACAATTTTGGAGATTCTAGGATTCTCTACTTCTGTTACCAGCAAACTACCCTGGCACATCATGTTTCATCTTCCTCTGGAGCTTTTGCACCCGAGGTGGCATTGCTGTGTTCCTCACTGCTGGTTACCCACAGTGGGGCATCACGGGGGGCTCAGGCTGTGTTCCATGCCCCTGGCACACTGGACAGGGAATTGCCACGTGATGGGGTGAATTCCCTTGATTCTATAAAATGGATGCCATGCCTGAAACATTGCCTTTACAAACTTGATGCACGTGCACGGGTGGCTAACAATGCATAATAAATCACAACCTCAGACACAGTTTTTTTCCACAGAATCTCTCTTATTTAGTATGTACTATGCACAGGCTGTCTTGTTAAGCAGCTTTTTTGAAGTAAAAGCATCTTATTCCTGTCATTTCAAATTCTTCTGAATGCTTGGGTTTGTAACCTTTATATCACCTTTAGGTAAAACAGGTAGGAAAAGAGATCTGACATTTTTAATAGTTTTTTCTTTACATTCTTCCTGAATCCCTCTGGTTTAATCTGTAATTCCAGGAATTCTTCAGTCTGTAGCCTAAAGACTCACAGCTAACCCCTTCTCATTCTTATGTACCACAAATGACAACAGAAACTATTTCGTAAATAAATTTGTATAGATCATGCCAGATAAACAAGCACTTCTCTTGGCAATTAAAATTAATCTATCTCTTAAAAACAAAGGGAAAACTTCACAGAAAACAGCAGTAGATACCAGTCCTCCATTTGTATTCAGTGCAAAGGACAGACATTTCTGGTAAGCCTTCCAAGTCCCAACACACATTTCTTTTTCTGTACAAAGGTGATTTTCCAACCTGCTTATATTTGAGTGAAAACAGTTTGAACATTGGTGTTCAAAGGCAGAAATGCACACTTCTCCAATTTGGAAACATTCTTGTCAATATAAACAAAATAACTCAGCTCTGTGGTTGAAATATTGAAAAAAGGAACTGATCCCTATTAAATTTGTTGGTATTGTGTTTGACAGCTGTTGATCAGCAAGAAGGGTTTGTGCTTTGTGTGCCTAAGAACAGTCTCTCGTGCGTGGTCTTCTAACTTTCTGGACTATTGTCAAGTGCAGAATCTGTGAAATGACTATGATAGGAATATAAGGTGAAATTAATGGAAAAATACCCCAGGCAGTGATTCCTATCTCCATACTGTGCCAGCAGAATACCCCGTGCCCAGGTGGCCTCTGGTCGCTGCTGCCGTGGCAGCCGTCACTGCCCCTGATTTCGGTGGTGGGTACAGATACCTGGGAGAAGGGTGGGCCAAGGGAGGAAGGTGGGTGGCATGTGTGGTGCCAGTTTCCTCCACGGTGCAAGTGTGGGGCCGGTGGCTTGTCCAGCGTGTGACAGACAAGGTCATGGCTTCAGGAAATGTGGGAATGGCCTTTGGTCTCCGAAGCAACTGCTGCGTTGACTCAGAAGCACAGCCTGGTTCAATGTGAACTTGAGTGATTAGCACAGCTATTACTGCATCTATAAATAGAATTCATCTTACAATATATTAAGTTTAATGATATAATAAATAGATTACAGTTAACTTTAATAGGAGCACAATGAATGGAGACGCAGTTCTTATGAAGATCTGCTGCCATTAGAGAATGTTTTGCAAGATGTATTATATGTAATCCTCTTCCTTTGAAAAATGAATAATCTTACAATACTGTGTAAAAACAAAACTCGAAGCAACTTATAATGTTTTTGTTGCACAGAAAACAGTGAAAGATGTGAAAATGCAGGTTGCATCATCAACCTTAACTCTTCTCCTTATGAATATGCACAATGAGAAAACCAGTTTATTATATGCTAATATTGCTAGTTTTAAAACAAACCATAGATTTCTGTGTAGGAAACTTGCATGTGGTTACTGTCACAGTGAATTGAAAGCAACAGGAAGCTTAGCTGCATAGATACTTCGTTTTGATTTATCTTTTTCTCTAACAAGGAGAAAAATGCTTCGGGAAGAAAAGTGTTCTGGTTTTGTTGGTTTTATTCAGTGAAATAATATAGAGTTCTAATGAGACAAGCTTCCTGGAGTTGCACCATAACATGTTTAAAGAAGGTTAGCATTATACCCCCTGCCTGTGATTCACCTTGTTGTGCTTATTTTGTGATAAATCTTTGAGTGTCCATTTCCATTTATCACACACTGAAGTGTATTTTTCAGTGCAAATAAGCTGTTCTGGTGATAATACAGTCCTCTGGGTTGGGAGGGCAAAGCCCAAACCCTGCAGATCTTTGCTTTTTTTTATCTAGGGCTGTAGTTTCACAAGTGTTCAAGGTAAGGTAGCTCTTCTGGGGGCTTGGGGAGGTTATAAAGGAGAGCTGTACGTCTTGCTGTGCAGGCACAAATGTGTGTGGCTGTGCAGTGAGGGAGACGAGGAGTCTGACCTGGCTGGAAAATAGCCTAGCAAAAAAGTGACCCGAGGTCAGTAGCCACTATAGTTGACCACAGAGCCATACAACAAAAGCTGTGGTGTCACCTGAGAAGGTGATGCAAGCATAGAAATGAATGGCCAAGGGCAGCTACAGGTGCAGGAACTGTTGGTTTTTTTCTTCTTCCCAGTGGCTGTGCTGGCTTAAATGCACATGAAGCTATAGCTGAGAGAGTGATGCCTCTAGGTGTAAATAACAGGCTTATCCTCTCTGCATGGGACACTCAGGTCATAGCTCTTCATACCTTTTTCTCAGTGGAGTAGCTGGCTCAAGGAGTTTGTGCCCTGCCTGTGAATTGCTCATTTGCTTCTGCTGGCTCAGTTGTTTGTGAAAGCATGGTGGAAATTTAAACTAGCAACTAGTTCTAAAAGATAGAAAAAAGAAAAGCCCAAGGGTGAAAAAAAACCATCTCTCTTCACCCTGCCATCAGTTAATGACTCTGGTTCGCAGGGTGTTTCTACAGAGGTTTGATCCTGCCGAAATAAGGGCAAGAGCCATTTGGGGACAGGAGTGAGCAGGTGAGACTGGGACATCTTTAAGCTGGTGTTATCACCAAGGAAGAGTGCATGGATCTGTTCCTTTCATTAATGGGCATATAACAGCTTTGGCTGTACTCCTTTAAAATAACCTAAGCATCGAAGCATATGTTGCAAGTTCTGTGCCCAGCTACAGGGAACCAGCAAAGAGGACAGGATGTATGACCTTCAGAGGGGAGTTCTGCTCTGCTGGAGACACAGCGATGCTGTATTACATTAAGCCTGTCTGTGAAATCTCCCTGCTCTTAAAACATAATTTGAAGTTTATTATAAGCATCCAATGCTGAAATCTGTTATAGGTACTTCATGTTTAAATCCTTTTCAAAGCTATTTTTTTACAGCTAGTAACTAGCAAACCTTTTGAATTCATTCACGATGTATTTAGAATATTTTTTTTTGGCAAGTATTTTAAGAAAGTAGTTTATGAGAAATCTCTGCTATATACCTTTAAAATGGTATTTGTAATTAAAGTTCACACTATTCTATAGGATCAGTATTTATAAATAAATATTAATTGATCTTTTCCAGTTGCTACTGATGCCGTTTCCTTCCCTGCAGAAACAAAGCCTTAAGTCTTTTTACAGTTTTGTTTGACTACAGTACCTTACTTTGCATGGAAATCACGGATAATCATGTGTGGGAAATTTCATTTTGAAAGCAGTCTTCAAAATGCTTTGCCAAGAAACATTATACAGTTAGTGAAACAGTTCAGTATTACCTATCATACTTCATAATACGTATTCTCCACTCCACTTAAGTAAGCTTTGGAAAGCTTCATGCAATTTAATGTAATGCCTCTCTGTGTCCTTCCTCCCATAATAGAGTTACTGTTGCTTTCACTGCTTCCTCCCGAACCTTAAGTTCATCAGTATTATAAAAATATGACATTTATCATTAAGCTGCTGATCAGTGCACATTGCATTGTCCAGAATTGCTTGTACTACGCTTGAGCTGCACATGATCATAAGTGGAAATTTCTTCCTGTGACTGTGTTAAGGCAAACATGCAGGAGTGAACTTTTCTAAGCTTGCTGCTCACATTATAAATACATTGAGCAGAAATTCCTCTATCTGAACTGCTTCCAGGGAGCTAAGTTGCTTTTGTTCTTCCCTCAGAGCTGTGATGTATCAGCTGCTGGTCACAAAGTGGTGCACCTAAATTAATTTCTTCAGGCCTGCTCTGTGGCATCAATACTAATGGTATATTCTACACAGTTACACCTGTGTGATAGGTCATCCTACACTGTACCCTTGAACTTCCTTAGCCAAATGCTCATTTTCCTCAACTGGTGAGTGTGCTAAACCTTTGTCTCACCCTGCCCGCAGATCTGGAATTTACCCATAAAATACTTCCAACTCAGCAACTGGGATGCACCCTAGTAAATCTCAAATCTGTAGCCTTGTCCTAGCCCAAGATGAACTGGGATAAACCTTGAGAACACAGGATTTCTATGATCCCTGTGGGTCACTTGTTTAATTTCGTAATAGTTCAAAAAGAAAAAGATCTGACAACTGTAGCAGTGCCTTTCTGTAGTGGAAAGGCCCACCCTGAATTACTTTGAAGCACGTTAAACACTTGCTCTCTTGTGGAATATTTCTCTCCTTTTCTGAGTCCTTACACATGTAGGACTCTAGCATGTGCCTTTCTCATTGAGTGAATGGGAACGTAGGCTTTTAAATGTAGGTGTCCTAAGCTAAGCTGTAGTTAAATATCTAAAGCAGATGGCAGAAGTACCTCTCTGTGGGGCCAGATTCTTGCCTGAATTGGACCATTTGGCAAATTAAATGAAGTATGTAGTTGGATGAATAGGTCGAATATAGAAGACAAAGTGCTGGCTGCTGCAGCTGCCCAAACTAGATTACCAAGCAGAAGGGGAGTGTTTAAAGCCTAAGTGGGTCCAAATTTGAGAAAGAGAAAAACAACTAAGCATGACTGTTCTTCTCGGGTCATCTTCACAGTGTCCAGGGTAAATCTCGCACAGCTAAGGATTTGGCCCCTCCCGATGAGGATGTTTGATTTCCCGGATAGAAAAAACCCTGCAATCCTATTAGACACCACACAAAAATCCCTCTGAAATGTTTCTAAAGGAGTCAGTCTGCTAAGCGTCTGCTAAATGTGCAGAGTACACAGAATCCCTTCTGGCACTGTCTTGAATGATGCATTTACCAATATTAATGGAGATACCAAACCATATTGCTCCACAGTTCCTCCTGCACACATTATGCTCCCGACACACATATGTCTGTATGTGAAATGCCAATTATGGTTTCTGCATTCCCTGGTTTAAGCACCAGTGTTCTTTCAAAATGCTGACTGGCCATTACCACAGCCAGACCATCCTGTGGTCTCTCCGCTCAAAAATGTTTCTCCAAGTAAAAAAAAAAACAAAACAAAAAACACAAACCAACAAAAAATGTTGTTCCTTTGGTCTGTTGCACTGTAATCTCCGTTCTTCTGGGGATTATATAGCTCTGCGGGTGATTTCTGTAATTCATTCTAGTCTTTCATTAGAAGTAATAGACAGTCTTAATTACAGCATGCCACATGACAAACTGGTAAAGGTGCTAGAAGTGTTGCCAACAGGAAAAGAATTGGATGCTGTGAATTTTTTTTAATTAAGAGTTGGCAGTAGTGACGGGAAGTAAGATTGGACTTGCGTCCACTGAAGACTACGTAATTTTGGTGTAGACGTTTTCCTAAATGTCGTGAATTGTATGTTGTTTGTGGTTTTAAAAACTTGAAAAATTATTGTCAGCTTAAACAAAGTAAGACCAACCTTTGAAATTAAATATATATCAAACAGGGAAAGAAACATGGTAACTTTCGAGTTTCCTGGTAACATTGCTTTAAACTGTAGTCCTCCTCTCTGTACCTTAATTTGTGATGAATGTTTACTTTATACCATTAAGTATTCTCGGGGCATTATGTTACTGTAGTTAATATTATTTCAAATGTTGAGAGAGATGTAAGTGAATGCATCATCTTTGCTACTTGCTGTCAGGCTCTCAAAAGCACCTGCAGGGTTGGGTCTTACTCCTCTACCTTTGTGTTTTCCCAGAGGGCGCAGAGTGAAGCTGTGTGACCTCAGCCTTCCCGGGTTAGGCAGTTCCACATTACCTTTGCAAAGCCTTAATTAATTTACACATTTTTTTTTCCTGAGGACAGGGTGGTTCTCAGAGTCAAGGGAGAGAGAGAAAGTCCTTTCTAGACAGGAATTTAGAGTGGGAGTCTAACAGGAGGTGCCCTTATAGCCTTTGGTGGAGCATGTTCTTCTCCAACAACTAGGGAGAGCCTAGGCTGTAGTTAGGCATTTTGGGGAAGAGCAGACATCCAGCTAGAGTAATCCTGCCATTGCCTGGAGACCATCAAACTTAGTCTGAGATAGAGGGAATGTTTCTTTATTTGTGGAGGATCAAAAGTGGGACCACTACAGAGAAAAATGCTAAAAAGGTGAGAGCCAGAGCCATAACCATGGGCTTTTTTTTTTTTTTTCTCCTGTGAGAAAGGCAGACTGCTAGATGAGAGATGGTCATTGTTCAAATGTCACGTCTGTCTGTGGTATCAGTATCTAAAATTAGGAAGAAACACAAACCTTTTGTGCAGAATAAATACCTGACATACCAAGTTTTCTACCATTAGCAAATGATTGTTGGGGTTATTACATGGGTCCTGACTGTGGCAAAGTGATTAGTAGTTAAGTCAGTGGGGTTTTTTTACCATGAGAGAATATCTGCCAATCATGATCAAAAGAGAAGTAATCTGCAACGGTAATACTCCAAAAGAGAGGAAAATAGTAATTTCTAATTATTATTCAACTCATTGACTGCTTAATTCCGAAGCACATTTTGTTCAAAAGATAAATCTAGCCATGCTGTCAGATTACACTTGCCTTTGGGCTGGGGGAGAGGCTAATCCCTGGGGATTTCCCGCCCCCTGCTTCTGTGCTGGAGCAAGAGTAACCATCATATCCCGTCTGCATCGAGTGCATTCTCTGATGGGAGAAGGGGCAGAGAGAGCTGCAAGCATCACAGGGCATTAGACAAGTGCATATATAGGAAGTACTTCTAAGTCCTCACAGTGATAATGTTCCAATTCTTTCGTACTCTGATGATTTGAGTATTAATTTGCTTCCTGTGATTATTTAATGTGTATATGCAGCCTCTGGTTTGTTTTCCCCTTCCCCTTTGCATGTGATGTGCTAGCAAAGGAAAGCAGTAATAGTCTCCCGGGATATGTACAGCTCTGTTCATATCTGAGGTATGAAGTCAACTCAAGACCATTTTGTTCTCATAAAATATACAGCACTGCAGTTTAGTGGATAATGGCATAAACGCCAAGATTTGATGGGCAGAACCATTTTCACTGGGAGATGAAAAACACTGTGAGGACTCAGTGCTGGATGTGAGATACATAAAACCACAGAGAGGCAGAATCTCTGTGCTGTGGGGGGTAGTGATTTCACCTTTTCTGGGTGTGCTAGTGCCTGCCACACTTGGCTATTGCTGAGTAATAATAGATGTCAGATTTTTTTTTTTTTTTTTAAGTACTAATGAGGAAACTAATAAATTTTACAGAAAGCGCTTCCACTCCTTTAGATGCATGTTCTGTAAAGGTAGAACCTTTTTTGTACTGCTTTGGCTGATAAAGAAGGAGATGGTTTCCCCTCAGGTCAGTAGGACTACATGCTTCCTTCTGTTTGAGTGCGTTGCTCTGGAGGGCTGCTGAGCATCTCCAGTTTCCACTGCACCTGGGGAAAATTACAGGGGAATGCTGCAGCTTCCCATCATGTTCAGGGTATGTTCTGTTCTGAACTTGGGCAGAAAACTTTGCAGGAGGGGAAAAAAAAGGGGAAAAGAAAAAAAAAGAAAAGAAAAATTTCTGAAGCTGAAGTCACTTGAGTTGTCTGTATAGAAAGTGAAACAAATTAAGCTGCCTAGCTGCTGTGCCGGTTCCAGGTATCTGTCTGAGAGCCCAGCCATATGTCAGGAACTTCAATGCCCTTGAATCGAGCCGTAAGGGTGAACTGGGCAGATTTGTTGATGTGAACAATGACCAAAAAAGGGAGCGTTCTTTAGCAAGTAATTACCAAGGGCTTTTCCCTGTGCTTTCACTGAAATACAGGTGAGATTCCTGCGTAGGATTTGAAGCCCGAGCTAAGATGGCTTGGTGCCGCCCAAGAGCTGCCTTGGAGCTCTTAGGAGCGAGGGGAGCGTGTGCGCGTCCAGGCTGTTCCAGGTGCGCGGGGAAGGCTGCCTGCCTGCCTGCCGGGGAAGCCCCGCTCTGACAGCTCCGCCGCGGCTCTGCTCTGGATTAGTATTTTAATATACATTACATAATTGCTGGATTTGCGTCTTTCGACTCCTAAATCTTTAAAAACCGTTTATTCTATTGTCTGGCCGGTAACAGGGTATTTCAGCATCTTTTTTTCCCTGGCGAAACTGTAGTTCGTTTCAAATTATTCTAAAATTGCCCGCACTTTTGAAGGACTAATTTGCGTCTGTCCGCGGAATGCAGTCATGGACGAGTCCAGCCAGGCCCGCCGAGGGCGACGGTATAATTATAATTAGTGGAAA
>VWZN01007394.1:212929-258975 GCA_013396955.1 Regulus satrapa
CTGCCGCCCGGCCGTGGCTGCAGTCAGCGCTGCCGGGGAGCGCTGCCAGCGCTGGGTGGCGGGCGGTGATGCGGAATGCAGTTTGCTGCCCCTTCTTTTCATTTATATATATATATATGTATATATTTTTAATTTTTTTTTTCTTTTAAATATACTGCGGTCTCGGTTAGTTCGGTAAATAAACGTTTGTCTGAAGGAGTTGTGTTTTTCGTAGCGACAAATTGAATGTTTTAGAGGGGTGTTTGCTCGACGGTTTCTGTGTTTTGGTTGCACAGAGACCTTACTGATGTCTGTCTGAATCTTGTCGCTAGACCTCTCTGCTGGAGAGAAAGTTTTATCTTCTTCGTATGATAAACGGCATTTTTGACCGTCTATTTACTTAACGCCTTCTGAGATGCGGGAAGTCAGTCTGTGCGGTGGACTGCATGTGAAAGTTGCCTAAAATTTCTGAAAAAAAAACCAAACCCAGCCAAAAGAAACAGGTGAAATCGTTATTAGGCAGCATAATGCATGCTGTTTTCTTCACTAACGCAAAAGAATAAATCACCAGAGCTGATTATTCTGCTGTAGGCTTTCTACTTTTTAAGGTATGCTTTTGCCAAACTGTATCTCCCTCTTACGAGAATCAGAAGAGGAATGAGATGATGATAACCTCCCAGAAAGGCAAGCTGCAAATAAAAATTTTCCTTGGACAGGAAAAAAATCCTTTCTGAGAAGTCTATCATCAAATACCGAAATTCGTTCTCCAACGTCTTACTTACGCTCCCGGTAATTTTGATGGCTCACCCACCTAGCACAGCAATAAAAGATGGTATCCATTATTTTTCAGTGATCCTTGCAACTGGTTTTCTTGTGGGGAGCAGAAGGGGAGGGGGGTGCTGCTGCTCCTGGGGCGTGGGGAAGCAGCGAGGGTGAGGCTGGTGATTCGGCAGCAGCCTGGGCGGTTCTGGCTCAGTGCTCGTCTGCTGAAACGCCCAGGAGTGTCCCATACGAGGCATGGGCTAGAAAACACCGCTACGAGGCAAGCTCTTCTGGTTTTGTGTTGTGGCTGTTCCCGTGAACACAAGCGCACAAGCCTTAGCTTTCCTGTGTAAGCACTAGCGAAGCAGAGCACAAGGTCTTCTGTGGCTGTTTTTGGGTAAAGCCATCAGGGTGTTTAAAAAGCGTAAATAACCAAAATCACAACACAAGTATAAGGTGTGTTTGGTTTGAGGTGTTTTGGTTTAGGTGTGTAGACGGATACAATAAATGGTTAAATAACTATGTTATAATACGGCATTAAGAAAGATCAAATCATCAGAGTAAGAATGATGCCAACTTTTAAACTGTATCCTAAGTGTGAAATTTTGAAAAAAAGGAAGCAAATGGTTATAGTAAAGTCTGAAATGTAATACAAGTAGTTTATGTATTTTGCAGCTCACAGTTGTAAACAGCAGTAAACATTCTTCAGCTGGCTGAACTGTTTTGGTGTATCACATCTCAAAGGGGGAAAAAAAATAAAATCAACAAAAACTCAGAAGTTGCGTTTGGCACACGTATGTCTCATTTAGTCCAAAAGTCTGTGGTTAAAGATTACCCAAATATGTAGAAAGTAATCCCTATTTTTCTGCCTGGATAAATATGGCTTTCATTGGTTTCCATCTCTTTGGTAATTTTTGCAGTCTGGCTTCCCCTTTTAGCAGCTGCCCTGCTCATTATTTGGTTTTGATCATATCTAATTGCGGGTGACATTCGAGACTGGGGTGGTGTAGCATTTTTCATCCTTACCCTTCTTGGAAAAATACTGGTTAATCTGTCAGTCAGTTTTACTGCAGATTTATAAATGTTTTCAATGTACAGCTTTAAAATAAAAGTATAGACAAAAGAAAAGATGCGGGTTTATTTTTTTTTTTAGGCCCTGAAATAAATATGCAGAGAGGCTACCTAAAATTTAACCATTTCAGTGAAAGACTAAGCAATGAACCTGCATGCAAAGAATCCAGGGCTTTGGTTTAGTTCCTTCCCTCTGCTCCTGGGAGGACAGAAAGAACAGTTTAGTGAATAAACCAACACAAAATAAATTAACACAGTTTTGCACACTTTTTCACAATTTGGAAATTAGAAGACTGTAATTCAAATAGATTTTGGACCCTAAAAGAGCAATAATATATACATGCACCCTATAAAACATATATCAAAATATTGTTGAATTTAGAAAATAAAATGTTGATTTAAGTCATTTTATGAGTGTCAACTTCTTGAAATTTATAAAAGCATAAAAGTAGAAGGTAAAAGTTGATTGTTGATTTTACAGAAGTACACTTAAGTAAGGTTGATTGTGTAACTAAATCCATGTTTTCCCTCACCTTGCAGATGAAGAGAAAGTTGGACCATGGCTCCGAGGTCCGTTCTTTCTCTCTGGGAAAGAAACCCTGCAAAGTCTCAGAATACACAAGGTAATTAAATTCAATGTCAGATCACTGGATCCTGATTCCTGCATATATCCTGTCTTTCCAATTGCTGAGCCTGATTAATTAAGCTCCTCTTAATGTTGAAACACTGTAAAGCAAAGAAGAGGTGGTATCAGCATTTGTATATTGCTTTGCTAATTTAAATTACGTGAAGATGAGTTTTAATGAAGTAGCCAGACTTGCATTTCTTCAGTTGAGGTTTGTGTTTTTCCATTCTAAATATAGCATGCCCATTTACTTAGGAGACTTTTTGAGGGCTGGAGCATTCTTGGGAATAAAGTCAATCAGATTTTAAAAAGGGACATAACGATAAACCCTAAGACTATTAAAATTGTGATCAAATGTATCACTTTGCTATGGTAACAGGAATGAGAGAATGGAAATTCACGTAGGCAGAGCAGACCATCTGATCTTAGCAGGAACACACGTGTGCTTGCTATCCACAGTGTGAAAGTATTGTGGGTTCTGGTCCGCTCCCTCGCTGCTCCTGAGGGGCACCAGGAAGCACAAATACCTGCTGCTGTTCCCATCGGCTGCTTCGTGGGGTAAAGCACTCCTAGCATGAGCAGGGCTGTGGCTGCACGCCTCACAACTGCATTTTTACTATGGAGTTGCCATAACAATTGTGAGTGGATGTCACACACGTTTCCCATCCTGTTTGAATTTTACACCGTTTTCCGTTTTTTCCCCCACTATAAGCATCGTCCCTCCCATGAATGTTGCATTTGCCTTCCGAGGCTCTCTGGAAATGGCACTTCTTTTGAACACCCTACAGCAGTGTTCAGTCCCTGATGGCACTCTCAAAGTAGCTTATATTTTATTTCTCTTCCTTTAAGAGGTTAATCAGGTGATGAGTGAAAAGTTAGGCAGCAGGTCCTAGGGCTTTTTTTCAGATGTGTAAATGCTGCAGCAGAGTAAAGGAGGTGATGTGTTGATGCTGAGACACTTGTTGCAGCTTCCAGGTCCCCCAAGCCTGCAGGTGGTATCTTCTGATTGCTGAGTCAGTCTAATGGGAGGACTCTCTTGCTGGCCACCATTTCTCTGGGTGACACGCTGGGAGTTCTCTGCACTCCCAGAAGAGTAAACAGTTCAGCAACAAAGAAAGTACGCTTTTTTTTTCTTTTTTTTCTTTTTGTCAAGTGTGTCTGCCAGATTCAGAGGAACTGCTGGACTTGTCAAGCTTCCACAGAGACCTGACTCGTTGTTTCAGGGGAATTAAAACATAGAGGAAAAATGAAACACAAACAAGTATCTTATGGTTTAATCTCAGGTCAAAGGAAAGAAGCTTTTAGATCCTGTTTTGAATAACTGTTTCTGACTGAGAGCCAGTTTACAGCAGAAGAGAGTAAAGTGTAGCTGTTGTACTGGGCCAAGTGTGAGGCTGCATACTGCTCAGAACCAATAAAAGCTAATTTCAAGTGCCTTCTTTTGGACCTTGAATAATAGGCCTTGTGCTGGGTTTCTATGCAGGTGATTTGAATGACTAAGCTGTAAAATAATATTTTTATTTTAAAAATACTTTTAACTGACATTATTTGGATTTTGAGTAGTTATTGGCATTAAAGAATCCTTAAACAACATTTGATCCTCTCTTTGATTTGCTTTTATGTAAATAATATGTAGGCAAACGGTGCAGCTCTTGTGCCTGCTTGTTTCCATTTTCCCTAGGAGCAGGCACTCTAAAACTGACCAGCTGATGAACTTTCTTTGCATATAACAGGTAAATTCAGGAAACAAGTGCCATTAAGAGGATCCTTAATCTCTGAAACAGTATTTTCATACCAGCTTCTGTTTCAGTTATTACTCAGCAAAATGAACAGTTAAAAATAGGCCTGCTCAAACCAATCTTTACTTTTCTTGACTAGTTTGGGTAAATGTTAGGACATGCTATGATTGTCCTTCAGAATAAGGAAGAGTAGAGTGAAATATTTGTAGAGCATAATGAGGTAAATATTAAAATGATCTTGCCTTGCATCGTTTAAAGCTATTCCTGTAGCCACTGAAAAATCAGTAAACCCTCTAAGCTCATGCCTACTAAAAAGCTGGGTTTATCCTACAAAAAAGCAGAGAGTTTTGAAGTCTCACACTATATTTAAAATATTCATGCTTGTACAAATACTACTGGGGTAGTATTTCCTGCTAGGGAATACAGCTTCGGTATTCTGTGAACGAAATACTTTTATGTAAAAAAAGCCAAAAAACAAAAACCCTAGAAAAACCAAACCCAAACCAAACAAAAAAACCCCAAACCAGAAAACACTGTCAGCTGTATTTCTTTAGACTCCCACAATAGTAGCTTAATCCCAGCTCTTTTAAAAGCTCCATTCCATATGAATGAGCTGGTTTTTAACATGTCAGAGTGAAAAAAATCAAACCATGATTCAGAGAGCACCTTTGGCTCCTTTTCCCTTTTCACACCCCTCCCCCTTAATTCCTGTGTCATTCCATCAACACACAAACTTTAAAAGACCATATAGAGTATTTTAAAGCCCAATTCCAGACCGCTCAACCACCAGGACTGCTTGATGTTACTAGCTCTTTGTCAACAAAATATATTAAAACCTAAAAATAGATACTTTTTTTTTCTTTCTTTCTTTCTGTTTGGAGATCAAGCAGCGCATTTCACATACAGGTGGAACTCTGAGATCTGGCTTCCTACATCCCCTGTCAGAAGGCACCAGTGTAGCCCAGAAGGAAAGGAATTACTCTCGCCAGGAAAGGAATGTGTCAACCTGTATGTTTACACACAACTTGCTGGCCAGTTAACAGAGTGATAATTTTTCAGCCTTGAACCGTGATCCCTGTTTCTTCCCTAGCTAAAGGGCTAGCACTGCAGGCAGATTTATCCAAGTGAGGGACCGAGCTCCTGAGTGACCAGCAGAACAATCCTTCCTGTTGATCCCTTTGCACGAAGCCAAAGAGTTTAAGGAATAGTCGCAAATTACACACTAGGATGTTTTTTTTTTTTTGTTCTCCTGCGAATTTTCCTTGATGTTTTACGCGTGGCTGTCCCTTTTCATTTGTGTGGCAGTACCACGGGGCTGGTGCCATGTTCCGCTACGCCGACGACGTTTGGGGACCTGCGGGCAGCCAATGGCCAGGGACAGCAGCGGCGCCGCATCACATCCGTGCAGCCTCCGTCGGGCCTCCAGGAATGGCTGAAAATGTTTCAGGTAACCTCGCTGGCAGAAATAAAGCATCTGAAGCAGCTCTGCCTCTGTGTAAGGGAGTTTATGTTAAGGGAGTGCTTCGGTAGAGTCGGTCCTCCTTACACATCCCAAAATGTCACCGCCATTGATTTGGTGTTCTCTTGCAATAACAAACAGGCATCAAATTCAAGGAATACTTGTTCCCTGTTTCAGCAAAAAATAACAGGTTTTTAACTGGTTTCTTAATGATATAACCCTTCATGTTTAATGCTTTTGCATTTTCTGCAAAGCCTGCCCAACGTGGAAGGGCTACCTGCATGGCCTCAGGCCATTTTTGCTTGAGGCTAGTAAGCTTTGGTGCGTGGTTTGCTTCAGTGCAGTTAGAGCACTTGATTCGTCACAAGTCTGGTGTCTTCTAAGAATAGAAAGAAAAGTTTATCAAAAATAGATTAAAAGGAAACTCAATGTGTATTTTTACTGATCTCTGTGTACTGAACATGTCAGCCCGCACATGTGTACACAGCTGAAGGGAGAGAGGGAAGGAAGAGGTTTTTCATTTCTTTTAAAATGCTTTCAGCAGCGCCTGAAAATTACATATATGGACCAAAAAAAAAAAAAAAAGTGAAGGACAATGCTATGGATCACATGCACAGGTTGAAACTGAAATCTGCCTGGACACCAGTCAGGGAGCAAATTTTTGGCTCACTGGAGGCAATTTTGTGTATGTTAATACAAGCAAAGTTTGGGGCAGGCTTCTGCTTCTAGTCCACAACCTGTACCATGGAGATCTTAACATTTTACTCTGTAGTTTTAAGAAGCAGGGATGAGTCTTCCTCACTGATTTGAAAAATGAAAATATTATGTCTCCCTCTCTTGATTAATAAACCAATAAACCTTCTAAAAGCATTTTCAAAAGGAGCAACTAACAAATACAGGCATAGTTTCAATTACTGCAACAGGTGAAGGTAAAAGAACAATATTTTAGATACAGGTATCTATCCTACAATTTTGCAGGCAGAAGTGTGCTTTTGGCTTGATTCATGCTGCCACATAATACCATTGATCTCAATCACTGTCAGTTCTGAACATTAAAATAATAATGTAGAACCTCTTTCCTCTTTACTTTTACACATTTATGATCTGCTTAAACCAGTGGAAGCTTGAAATTAAGATTCTTGTACACATCATTCAGTTTCTTAAAAATATTCACATTTAATTACTGTGGTATATCTTTGTTGAGACTGTTCATAGAAATATGTCTTTTTAACCCCTAAGAGTCATATTGGAATGTATGTACTATGTGTATATATATATATGGTAATGTAATACTGCATTGTACTTTAACATTTTGTAATGTTCAAACATTTGTACTAACAAAAGCTATTTTGTCACTGACAATATGTAACATATTTTTCTGTAAGATTGATAGTTGGTGATAGTTACATATTTTTGAAAAAGATTACAGAAGGTTGGAGTGTTTGAGAATGGCAGACACCCATGACAGTAAGAGCAAGCAGTATTGGCTCTTTGGTTAGGATAAGTAGTCTATAAACCCATGAAAATTTTGCCTATGTAGACAAATGTGTACAGTGTGTAATGTAGAAAACATGTTTCAATACATATATATTCAGATACTTTCAATTTGTCAACATACTTAGTTGCAGTACTAAGTGCCTAAATGTTGATCTATACTATTGAGAGAGAGAGGGAAGCCTCTCTCTCCTAACTGGAGATCATTGAGCAGCACTTATTGATCATGTCTGTCACAGGTAGTTTTTATTGTATTCACAAAAGCGAGTCGCTTACTTTGGAATGAAAAGCTTTCAGAGTCACCTAGCTCTGTCTCGGTGTTACATCTGCTTGCCTCCTCATTTTATATGTGCTTATTTTTCACATGAGTTTAATGGAAGGGGCGGGTCTTAAACAGCCAAATGATAAAAGCACATTTATAGGGGAGGTAGTTGTGCCCAAAGGGCAGGATTAAATGGCACATGCAGCATCATTCTTGCAATACAAAGTTTTGCCTGTAGAGAAACAGGACTGAGAGAACTTTCTTCATGTACTGTGTACTTGCTAGTCCAGTTTAATCATTCTCTTATTTTATGTGAAAGTATATTTCCAATTAATTTAATAGCTAAATTTCTAGAGGCATGTTAGGGGGACATACGTACTGTTTCAGCCAAACTGTTTTTTGGCATAGAAGCTGGCAGTGACCAATGACACTCAGCTATTTTGAGGGCTCTCACCTCTACGTTGGCCTTCAGTCCTTCTCCTGTGTTAACTTTTCAGATGAAATCAAGACCACTCTGCAAATACTAAGAAAACTCAAGATGGTCAGTGAGGGTTTTTAAAAATTTACTTTTTATATGTACTTCCTTCTCTTATGTTTTATAGTTGATCTAAGCCTTTTATTTTGAAAGCAACAAAATAATGCAGAAGGGAGAAGCAGTTGTGTCACTGCACTTTCCCTTTAAAAATAAAGTTGCATATGGATTTCAATTAAATATGGAAAGAAGAATAGAAAGGAATGTTATTAGATTCAAAACAGTTAATTTCTTAAAGGCCTATTTATTTTTTCTGGTTTGTAGTGCCTCTTGACTTCATGCCTTTTTAAAATCCACTCTTAAGAGTTTTTAGAACCCACTGGCCAAGTGTGTCTACAAAATTTCTTCCTTTACAAAAAGTTTTAAGTTACCAAAATGCTTGTCATAATGGGAAAAAAGTCATCTGGATGCTACGTTCAGTCAGAGCTGGTATTTGCTTTAAATATTACTAAGCTTTCCATTCTTCCTGCTTCATGTATTTAGGGTGTTTGGTTTTTTAATTTAAGTAATTTATTTTAAAATGGCATTTTCATGGAAAATTGATTTTGAAAAGCTGTTCCATGCACACTAATATAGGCAATCACTTTGAGGAACTAGTGACTGCTATCATTTTACCTACAACTGGAAGCATTTTTTCTTTTTCACAGCAGTTTAGATAGTGTCCAAAATGCTTTGTCCATATCTGGCTGGTAAGAGCACAGTTCCTTTTCTTTTTTTTTTTTTTTTACATAAATAGTTGGCTTAGTCACCTAAATTCAAATTGCTTACCATTCTCCATTCCAAAGATGCTCAGGAATGAATACAAGTAGTCCACCTCATGTGAAGCAGGCGGTAAAGATTGTGCCATCCCCATCATTGCAGCATCTTCTGCTCTGTGTCTTGTGGTGGGACTAGGCCAAGGGTTGGAGTTTCTGGAGCAGCCCCTACATGCAGCTCTGGGGAGATCTGCCCTGCAGCTTCACAGCCCTCTTGGCTCTGTCCCCTCTGCTGGCTTGTTTCAGAGGAGTCCTGCAGACTTACAGCAGGTCTCCTGCCCATCCCTGCTTATTTACCTTTGCTTTGGCTCTCAGGGCAGTTTTGCTACATAGAAAGTCAGCTGGTTTCAGGAGAAACTGTACGTTGTCCAGCCTCCAGCAGGGATGTGGGGCCTGTCTCAGCTCCTCCAGACAGGGTCCATCACGCGGGGTGCAAATGTTGGGCCCAGGGGACCAGACTGGGGACCGGGACTCTGATATGGGTTAATGAGAGGACTTCAGCACCAGCTGCTCCTCAATGCCTCCCGGTGTGACAAACTACTTGCTGTACAGCTCTACAGCTGTAGATGGTGTTTCTTTCAGTGCTTATGTGCTATTTTTATCTAGACTGAGATACCCTCGAGGTGGGGGATGACAGGGTTTTTGATGACTGATCCGAGAGCTGGACAGAAGCAGGCTCCAAGAAGAATCCCTTCTGCAGGTCTCAGTAATGACAGACCTCCATTAACAGAAGTTAGTAATGGAGAACAGCACCCTGAAGTTAAACTCTTTAAAATAGATTGTCCTTAATATACCTATTATAGCAAAAGGATATAATTGCTACAAGCTGTAATTGTACAAATTGAAGGTAGCAGATGAGAGCTGGGCAATAGAAAGAGTGCAGGTCATGGAAGAGGAGACGTGCAGAAACAGATGATAATAAAAATATAGGTGCAGGTCAGACAGAAGGCATGAGGTGGAAGTTGTAAAAGCAGCAAAGATGTTGTTTATATTGATTGTAAGAAAGGGAAGACATTTGGGTATACCCAGAGTAGTGAAGGGTATAAACAAGGGGTGGTTTTCGGTTAGGTAGAGCCGTGGTTGCAGCAGCTGCTTTACTGGAGGAGGAAATGATACAAACAGCCAAAAGGCTTTGGCTGACAAATCCACACCTTCCTGAGGAAAGAGGGGGTATGTTTCTGTCAGATTCTGAAGTCATTCAAAGAGCAGTATCAGTGGGCCCTGCTGGCTTCCCAAGGGCTATGTGAATGAATCCTGGAGTTACTTTTTCTAAGGGAACCCTTGCCCATAATAAAAGCTTTTAGTTTAATTTTACATATAGTTAAACTGCTGTTTTGAAGACAAGGAAAGTAAAGGAAGATATTTAAGCAAAAGTATTTTAAAGTATATTCTTTACAGGGATCTTCAGTTTGAAAGGGAATTGCCTGGTAGAAATCCAAGGTGTAGAAATCCAAGGTGTCTGGTCATGGTGCCACCTGTTTCAAAAGTCTTTGGTCAACTACAAGGTTTGAAATTTCAGGAACTCTTCGGCACACAGTTACTATTTCTTTCTCTTCCACAACATTTGCTGGATGTTGTTTCACATCAAAGCCACAAACTTGCCTCCTTATCCTTTCTGCCTAATGAGCGGCATGCAGTTTTCTTGCAAATGTATCAAGCTACAGGGCCCAGAAACAGAATTTACTAGTCTTGTCTTCATTAATGCAAACAGTTGTGTTCATCTGGCAAGGCTTCCTCCTGATTTTCCATGCCAGACATTTCCCTCAGAGACCCCTTACCAACTGTAGCTGGAGGTTTGTTTGCTTAAATGAAAGGCTGAGGGGACAATGTCCTAGAGACAACATTTTGTAGCAGTTGATTGCTTAAGAAGATCTGTAGGAAGCTGCCTGTACCCGTCCCCTAATGATGATGGACAGATAAAAGAGGGTTCTGCTTTTAGTCATTAACAATTCTTTCCCATTCTTGACTCTTTTCCCGTTCCTGTCCATATCCGTATTCAGTTTAAAAAACCAACTGAGTGTGAGTTACAGATTGAGATAGCATTCAGTGACATTATTAATCAATAACATGTTGGTAACTGCTAGCAACATTTGCCACAGCAGCAAACAGTGCTCTTCAGGTAGAGTTGTTCTAATTTAGCAAATGTAGCTGCTTATAAATTAAGAGTAGACTGACCTTGGAAATTTATATTATAAGGAAGTCGCACAAGAATAACTTTCCCTCTTTTTAATTCTCCTAAATTCAAACACAGCTGACAGATGAGATTAAAGACTACAAACGTTTGTACCTAACACCAGCTAAACTGTGGGTTAATGAAACAAACAGCAGTTGGAAAGTTGGTGAGATAAACAGTTCTTCAGCCCATGATTTATGGAGAGCTGCTCTGTGATGCAAATGTTTCTGTTGAAAGAAATTTATAATAAAGGCTGTTTACAACAGCACTGCTGCAACTTGGGCTGAGATAGTCTTGTTTCTTTCTTAATATTCTGAGGTATTGGGTGTGAGACACGGAAACCCTCATCTCCCGTGCATGCACACAGGTGGACGGGCAATGTTTTCTTGCCAGCTTAAACCATTTAACCAATTGCCCAGAGTGTGTGGAAAGGCTCAGCTCGGGAACGCCCTCCTCCATTTGGGAAGGCTGCCCAGTCCCTGGCACACGTTTGCTGCAGGGCAGGGCAGGGCATGGCAGCGGGGTGAGCCCAGCGAGTGCTCGCTCCCTAACGGAGCCGCCTCCACCTGAACGTCCCCTGGGCCAGCGTTTGGGTCAATGGCACTTCTGCTGGCATTTCAAGTATTTTGATGTTTTAATTAGGGAGAAGTGCAACGCGGTGATGTTTCTACATCGAGTAAAGCTGGGTGTTTATCTGCTTTGCGCTCGCTTTCAGAAATTCCCCCCTTCTTCTTGCCTCATTTTTCTGCAGAAGCTGCACAGTACACAAACATTTTAGTATTGTGGAGACCAGAGTGAATTGCCAGAGTCAAATCCAGGGAACAGAAATTTAGAAGATGAGTAGTAAAGGTCCTGAGATTACATGGCAGATTAATACAGAAATCTAAATTGTAAGGTATCTTGCCTTTTTTTTTTTGTTTTAAAGTTTCAGTTAGCCTCTTATGGTGACTGTAATATCATTTGTATGTGCTAATTTACTTGTAAATGTCACTCTGGAAGACATTCGAGAATAAGAATGTGAATCTGCTCTCAAAAACTGTGATGTCTCATTTTCTCTCTAGGGCTTTATTTGTGCTCTAATTCTGTTGCTAAATCAGCCAGCAGTAGCTGTTGTTTTTTCCTGTAATTTTTTTTTCCCTTTAAATTGTTTTCACATAACAAATCAAAGCTCTTTGATGAGCACAGATGAGTTTAAGACATGATTTTTAGATCCTCAGTATATTAAGTTAGTAATTTTTTTTCCCTACAAATGATGCTCCTAATCTGCTGTGCTCCCAATTGAGTGCCTTATTAAAATCTTCACATTTTATAGCGCCCATTAGTAAAAATGTGGAGTAAGAAAATTACCAATCAAAATTCCCTGTTTATTCAAGTGTAAATTGATATTTACAAAATATGCATTGGTTTATAGCCAGGATTCCGAAATTACAACATTGTCACTTAGGGACACACTGTAGTAATAAGCAGAGAGTATAAGCTAATGTACTTTTCCAGGAAGTTTTTTACTTTCCTTTCGTCTTATTTCAAGATTTTGGTCTACCAGATGAAACATGAAGGTTAAAAGCTATCATCTCACTTGAGTGCACAATAGAGAAAGGGAGTTCATTCTGTTGCAACTCCTCCATTTTCTGTAACATGTGTGTAGATTTCATCGACTTCAAAAGAAGCTTAATTAATTCAATTATTATTACTAAATATTATTATCTATTTAATTGCCAATCTGTATGTGTGCGTATAACAAATCCTTTCTTAGCTTATGAATTAGTGTAGTAATTTTGAATATTTTGTGTTGATTAACTCCTCATTTTTGTGTCATTAGCATGAGCATTTATCTCCTGGCTTTTTATATGCTTGTATACAGTTCCATGAGGAAGCCTAATTTGCCTCATTGGCACAGCAGTGGCACTTACTGATATAAACCAAACCAGTTTGTTAAACTGAGCTCTTTCTTTCTTCTTCTTCTTCCCTTGCAGAGCTGGAGCGGACCAGAGAAGTTACTTGCTTTAGATGAACTCATTGATAGTTGTGAACCAACACAAGTAAAACACATGATGCAAGTGATAGAGCCCCAGTTTCAAAGAGACTTCATTTCCTTGCTCCCAAAAGAGGTGAGAATTACGGGGTGATATTGGATTATGAAGTGCATTGGTTGCCATCTTTAGAAAACTCCTGTGCTAATTTTGCCAGTGCAGTGATGTAAACTCATGTTAGAGGTTCACAGTTTGGAACAACACGGCCATAACATGGCTGCTGTAATTTCAGGCTGACATACATCCATCTCTTGATAGCATTTACATACTTGGAAGTACAGATGACCCCTTTAAACCAAATCCCAATAGCTCTAAAAATATCTCTGTATCTTAATTGAGCAATTGTGCTTTTTTTGGGAACTAATTCTGTTAGGGCACACACACACATTTCCTCCGGATTGTAAAAATAACGTCCTCTGCACATTATTCTGTGAGTGTAAGCATTATTTGTAATGCTGTAAGTGGTGAATGTTTTGTTAATGTTGTTTTTGAGTTTGTTTTAGATGAACTGAACTCTAAAATCTCTACCAGATAAACCAAAAGTAAGCCCAGAAAAGCACTTCTTAGTAAGGATCAAGCCAAACTGTAATTAAGCAGACACCTTACAGTAAATCCGTCGCTGAAAATCAGATCATGCTGTATCCAGTTAAAGAGAAACTGAGATTTAGATTTCGGTGTGTGCAGCTAAATGCTGTCCACGCATGAGTAATTTGTGGTGTCATCACAACTAGAACATGAGGGTGGATATGCAAGGTTATAAACCCAGTTTGCTGCAGTTATTGAATAAATGTATTTTAGTTGATTTATAAATATAAATTTTCTCACCTTGACTGATTTTAGGGAGTTAAGTCTCAGTTCCTAACATTTTGCAAAGCAAGTTCTTTTAAGTTATTCTGGTGTTTGTATTTGGTTGCTATATTTGACATGGTTTCATTACCTGAAGACTGTTTTATGTCTCTGTTCTTTGACACTCTTTTCTGGCATGTATCCTATTTTTGAATATCTGCATGTACAAAAACCTTCTTTTCTTTTACTACACTGTCATATCTTCAGAACCCTGGAAGTGTCACAGCCTTCCCTTGCTGGCTGGCATTTGTAAGGGTTGGAATCAATTCATGCAGCAAGTATTAACTTAGTACACAGGGCATGAGATTAGTATTTAGAGAAGTAATTCCTGCAGCAGCCTTTTCAGGGAGTGGAAAGGACATTGGGGGAGGAGAAGAGTTCAGCAGCACCACTGCATGGTTGCCGTATTTTTAGAGAAGCTGCCCAAAGCATCAGAGGCAGAGGAAGTCACCAAGATTTTATATTTTGAAGAGACAGAAGATACTTTTCCACTTCTGCCTAATCAGTCTGGAAGTGTAACAGAGAATTGATAACAGTGACTCAGAGATCAGTTCTATTTGTGTGATTTTGTGGCAATACTCATTGAAGTAAAATCAGTCATCTAGTTACACTGTAACTAAAGATCATGCTATAATTTCAGTTTATGCAATTTCTTCACAGAAAAAAAAATACAGTACTTAGCAGTCAAACTTCCTCACTTAGGTTTCTTGACTCCCCTGTAAACCACTAATGTTTAAATTTTTTTATTTTTATTTCTAGTGGGTTTCCTGCCTCTTGAAACCAGAATACTGTAATATGTAGCTTCATGACAGGCTGACTTCACCAGTGAAGTGGTCTTGAATAATTTTTGCTTCCTAACCCCAAGTCACTGTCACCAAAATTAACCGAGTTTAAAAAAGCCATTGGGCTGACTCTACCATCTCCTCTGCTGTCCCCTCACCCAGATCTCCTCAGCAGGGCTGTCCCCAGCTGCTGAGTGCTGGCTGCAGTGGGGGGTGACGCTCTGAGCTGGGGGGGCACGAGTGAGTTGTTGGGGTCAGTAATTCCATGAGGAGGTTTCCCTAGAGATGGCAGCATCCTGTGAAAACACGCTCCCTTGGGTTGTCGCTCTGCATTAGCATCCCTGGTTATCTCCAGTGCCGTTGGATGCAATGCACTGATTCTATTTCCAAACCAGAACAGGAAAATGATGTGGGCAGGAGGGCTTTGCTTCAAAACCCTGGAAACGTGGAAATGTCTGTTTTCCTCCCAAGAAAACGGCAGTCAAACAGTTAATATGAAATAAATACTCCTGTTTTCTTGCTGATCATTCACATCATTTATTTATGAAAATCAGGTCGAGAAACCAACAGATAAAGAGTTTTGCTGAAATCAGCCATAGAAATGTTGTTGGTTCTATGTGTGTAAGTGAAGGAAAAGGCAAGGGACTGGTTACTATTGGGTATTATTAACACTTCAACGGAGAGTAGTCCTCAATCGAGTTCAGTCAAAGGTCAGATCTTTGCTACCTGAAATTTTCTTATGGCTAGATCCATGAGCTGAGACAAAGGGATGTCAGCTTTTATCCACTGCTAATCCTAAAGTCAGCTGTGGGCTGTGTTGACCGTTGATGACTATTTAGATAAACGTAGTCTAAAATAAATGTTACCCACATTTAACCTGGTTTAGAATCAGTTGGCTCATAGGTTTAATTAACACCAGCTTAGCGAATGTCTGTGTCTGTATAGATAGGGCAAGTAATATTTAAACAAACTGCTGTCAACTGAGGAACATTCAGCAAAAAATGGAAAGGGTCTGTGTGTCATGTTTGAGTCTGGTCACGTGCAGGTATATGTGATGTGTGTTAGGAAACAACACTTCTTCAAATATTTCACGTGCCAGGAACAACGAGGGAAAGTCTAAAAGGACAAGTAGAGTTGTTGTTTCTGTAAAGAGAGCCTTTACACCAGATCCCAAATGCTGACTCCCTGAGTAAGGAGAGAAGAAGGTTCTTCAGGTTTGTGGCCTGGGGTGCCTACAGGATCTCTCACATCATTTAAGGCACAGGTCTCTCAAATGTGGAGTCCTGTGTGCTCCCCATGACGTGCAGGTGACACCTTGCAAGCAAGGTGTGTGTGCAACCAAAATGCAAACAGTTGTGACATGCTGAATTTTTATTTCCTGCTCAGTCACTGGCTTGTCTAGATTGCTAAAAGTAAATGTTTCTCACAAAATAAAGTAAAAAATCTGCTGAGGTCAACAGCCTGCAGTTATGACTTCCTCAGTAAATTTCAGTCTTCGCTGCTTTGAAGGGCAGATTCTGTTTATATCAATCTATCTCATAACTTCAGCTAAAAATTAAATTGGAAGTCCTAAACAGAATACACGGCAAGCAGAAGTAAAAGCGGGTGATCTGATTTTCTTGACAGCTTCTGCATCCTGTTAATTACTGACAAAGACCCCACTGTGTGAGCATGTTCGTAGTTCTCTGCATTGATGTTTATCCATATTGTTCTTTCTGCAGAGTTTTTAGGGACTCTGTGACTTTCCTGCATCTTACACTTATTCTTTATTGTGGCTTTATTGTGGTCACTGTATGGTTTAGCTCATACAAGTCAGATAAGGTCGGAATTTTTCCTGATAAACTTTTGTTTTGTCACGTGGAAAAGCTCTTCATCTATTTACTTTCTGGTGCTCATTAGGATTTGCCCTGTGGGTTTGGTAACAAGCTGTACAAAAGTTACGTGTCTTGATCCTACTGCATCCCACTCCGTGAAGCTACTTGTAAGCCCAGGAGTGTGTCTGACTTCTCATCAGAAAATGAGCAATACCTACATTGCCTTTCCTATGGCTGCAGAGTGGTTTTGAGCTCTGGGGAATGTAGCATTTACTTGTTCTCTGTGTGGGCTTTCTGAGTGACATTGCCCATCACAGTGTACATCCCTATTTGCTCACACGGTGAGCACTGTACTTTTTAGTTCAACTCTTAAAATAACTTCTGGTACAATTGTTAGCTAAAATAATGTAGACATAATTACTTTGGTAATAATTCTTCTAATGATTCAGAGTAATGTGGCTTACATTGTTTTAAAAATGTAATAATTATTTCAGCTGACATCTATTTTCTTGCAAATGCCAGAATCACTTTGTGATACGATCTTTAAGGATTTAGTTACTTATGATGATTGTTATATTTCCACGTGCCCACAGGAATAAACTGGAGTCTGTTAAGTTTCAGAGATTGGTTAATAATTTATCGTTCCAATTTTCTGTATTTCGGCCCCCGATGTGTGATAGTAAATGGAGTTATTTCACATTTCTCTTCAAAAGCAGTGCAGAAAATACACTTTCTTCTTATTTTTTACAGCTGGCACTGTATGTGCTGTCATTCCTGGAACCCAGGGACCTTCTGCAGGCAGCCCAGACATGTCGTTACTGGAGAATTCTGGCTGAAGATAATCTTCTCTGGAGAGAGAAATGCAAAGAGGAGGGTAAGGCTGAGCAAAATGATGGATGTAATGGTCGAAGTGTTGCCACCATAAAAAGTGCAGTTCATTTACATAATAAGCTTAAAGTTTCACGAAGGCAATTCATGTGACTTTAGATTTACTGCTAGTTACACTTTGAGCTACAAGGTGTATATCTCTGTTGGAAGCAGGAAACAGAAATAATCCATGCAGTGCTAGAGTTAAGGCTTGAATATCTTATTTATAAAGTATACCAGTTGCATGTTTTTAGAATACAGTTGGGTTTGCTTTTTGAGGATTATGTTTATCCAAAAATGCAACCAACAGGAATAACAGCTGAGGTGTAAAAATGACAGGAGTATATATAGCCTGGCAGTTTGTACGGTGGAGGAAAAACCGTTCCAGTGGTTGGTAGAAAGGCTGCTGTAATTTCATCACATCACTTGTAGGGCAATTAAGGCAGGGATGGCACACGGTAGTGGAAGAGGGTGCTAAAAGGTTTGCTTGGAGAGGGACACACAGTCCATTAGCCACATGGATATTATCCTGTTCATGCCAATTCAAGAAAAAATGGTGCTCCAGCACTGATATGAATGAGCAAAAAAAGGCTCCCATGAAAGTAGCCATGTATTCGTGCACGGAGAATGTAAGCTTTTATTTTTAAGAGAATTCTAGGAACAAAGAATCTGTTTGGGCCCGGGGGGAGGGGGGATAGAAGAGCGCATAATGTCATCCTAGAGCAGTCTCATCTTGGACACAGGACCCTGTCCAGACTGGCTTGGAGTATGGAGACAAGGACTTGTGAGGGGTTGATGCAAAGGCTTCAAAAACATAACAATGTCAATTGTAGCTGGCTATTTGTAAGGGCACCTAAACGAATTTGTTTTCTTTTGTGATGGAAAGCAAGTGCCTGACCTCCTAAATCTTCTCTAAAGATTCGCCTCTTAAAAATTTTAGTGAAAGTGCATTAAAAGGACAGAGTGAGAAGAAAGAAGGTTGAGAGGGGAATGAGCTTACGTTTGTGAGCTTACAAGTAAGAATAAATACATCCAGGCAGGAGAGCACAGGCAGGCAGGCCAGTATTGCAGCCTGCTTAGCCTCAGTGAGCTGCTCAGTAATATTAGGAGCCCTTAATTCAAGATTTGAGACAGAGATGGGGCTAAAGGCAGAAGAGTGAAATCCACATACTGGCAAGAGACAAGACTCCTGCCAGTAATGAAATGCAGTGAAGAGAGGAGCTGCATAGAAAAGAGAGCAGGGTGAGAGAATTGTAAAAAAAGCTGTATCTGTAGTAGCAAGGCTAAAACAAAGCACTACTGCTTAAGTGTCAAGTCAGAAAGGGCATAGCTATACTTAAATTCCAGCCAAGAGAGGACAATGCCAAAAGCACTCAGCCTTTCGAATCAAGAAAGCAATTAAAAGCTCACTAGTACCAGGAGTCACAGTGAAGGTAATGAAGATGGGTGACCAGAGTGGAGAACCACAGACAGAAAGGTTGACTGCTTGAACCGCTCCAGAATAAGCATATAAGCGGTTAAGGAGGTTTTTGGACGCTACCCCTTTGTAAAAGGCAATATTCTGCTGCATTTCCTCAGAAAGGGGGATCCAAACCCAAGCTAGGAGGTTGCCAGCAAGGAATGATGAACTAGAGCATTTTCAGTCGTGATTATGGTAATGATTATGCTGAACTGACAAGGACAGACAGAGTATAAATCTCTGAGGAGCGGGGTTTTGTCACTGACACACAAATGTTGGCATGCAGGAGGTTGCTGCGTTTCTGCCGTATTTTAATGTCAGGGGTCACAGTAAAGGCTTGGGAAGGAGGGTGTTTTCTGTGGGGTGGCCTCATCTCTTCCCCTCCCCCCCCATTGTTTTTTAAAAATTCCATTTTAGGGATTGATGAACCATTACATATCAAGAGGAGGAAAGTAATAAAGCCAGGCTTTATACACAGTCCGTGGAAAAGCGCCTACATCAGACAGCACAGGATTGATACCAACTGGCGGCGAGGAGAACTGAAATCGCCCAAGGTGAGGTTCTGAGCCCTGTGCACGGGGCCGTGAACAGAGCAGGATCAGCTCGTGGCTCGCCTGCTTTCCTGTGGACAAACAAGACTATCCATGCACAAAAAACCAGGGAATGGCTGCAGAAAAAAATTATTCGTGTTTTAGCTTACCCTGCCTTTAAAATATATTCTGACCACCATTTTGGCAATGGGTTATGCTTCACACTGCAAAATCCTTTCACTGCTCTTCTAAGAATTTCTGTACGATTTTGTGAATTCTTATAAATATGCCAGTCTCTTTGAGACAGGTAATCATGGAAACTTGACTAGAAATGCTTATATTTAAACATGCAAACACATATATACATATATGTGTATATATATATGTATTAGTAGAGCTGGGTCATGTTGCAACATAAAAATATTCCACAACTGTTCTGTGATCAATTCATACTTTTAAAAAAATGCATATTCTTCTAAATTGAGCAGCACAAGACAGTTAACTGCATTCGGAGTTAAGATTTTGGGGGGGGTGTTTTCTAAATGTTAAAATTGTTTTAATTACACTGATATTTATCATTACATTCTTTCCAATATGAAGATATGAAGCAATATTTCAAACCTTTTGTAAATTAAATAGCAACTTCTCTAATCAAACCTGATAATGAACAAGCAGCCAGACATGTGAAGAAAACCCATAGACGTAGCTTTTTAAGGTTTTAAGGCAATTTACCTGTTTTCTTAATTTAAAAATAACAAAATAAAATAAGAACAAAAGAATCCCCATGGAAAACCTATGGCTATATCCTGCAGTTTATTTGGCCATGACTTATGTACATCTCTGGCAATGGTTGTGTATTTCTTGCCTTGATATGCCACATCAAGTTATCCTGGAATTATTATTAAAATTACAGCCTCTGGCATTATCCAAATGCCATTTCATTTCAACAAACATCTTTAAAAAATGTTTGGATATGTTAAATAAAAAAAAATTCTTCATCCTGTGTATTAAGCTAAGGATGTTTTTTTCTGTATTGCAATAAGATATACAGAATTAGAGTTTTTCCAAAATCAAGCATTGAAAATCCCACCTATATAAAGCAACATTCCAGTCCACATTCCCAGCACATTAAATTGTTGCTTTTGTTTGTATTTAATTGAATTGATGGTTTTCTAGTCTTTGACTTTGGTGCTGCCTGGTATTTAACACAATATAATGCTTGGCTGGTAAGAGGAAAAAAAAAATAGATGTAGTCAGCCTTGACCACTGAAATACAAATACTCAGCAAATAATCAGCCCATCCTTTTTATTCAAGATTGAAACGAAAGGTAACTCAAGTGCAAAAAATAAAGAGATGGAATAACTGCAGAGGAATACAGCAGTGTCCAGTAACTAATTCAGCCCAGTTTTGTTAGTGATTTTTTTCTGCTACTTTTAGGAGGCTTGCAGTGACTGTAGTGTGCCTGCTAAGCAATGCAGCATCACTCCGAGGAAGGAGGGAAACACCTTCTTTGGTCCCAGCTGGCGGTAAATTAGACTTGACACACGGGATTAAGGGGCCTTATTATTACTGAAGCAACTCTAGCATTTTGTAATTTATGAATCAGAAGAGCACTTGGATTCTCCTGCTTCTCTCCAATCTCCCGCGTTTGAATTGTGACCGCTGCTTTCGTGTTCTCGCTTGCCAGGTGCTCAAGGGCCACGACGACCACGTGATCACGTGCCTGCAGTTCTGCGGGAACCGCATCGTGAGCGGCTCCGACGACAACACGCTCAAAGTGTGGTCAGCGGTGACAGGCAAGGTAAGGCAGGCTCTGCTTTGGCAGTGAGATTCCCTGGGAAAGGAGCCACAGGTGTAGAGCACGGCGGCACGGTGAAAAAACGCCGTCGTGCCATCGGAGCGCTCGGCGGGGCAGCCTTCGGGGCAGGAAGAGGAAGGTGTACCGGATAAACGTGGGGGTTGCCTTTTCCCACACAGAAACTCCTCCAAAAAAAGTCACCTTGATGGGAAATTGCAATGCTGCTCGTGTTACCACTGGCATATATCCTTGTTCTCTTGGCAATTCTGCTATTCTTGTGGAGTCGTTTGTGACATGGATTTTAAAGAATTCGGACAGAAACATTACTTTATCTTCCTTAAAGCTTAACTTAGGCTGCAGTTACCCCTCTGGGTCTCCTCTTCTTGCTTGTCTCCTAGCATTCTTTCTATTGTTTTCAGGTTTTTGCAATGGAGTGTTCATTTTACTGGCTCAGATTTCAAATACAGAGGTTTTTTTCTTTCCAAGCTACTATATTGCTGAGCCACAAAAAAAAAAAAAATTAACTTGCTTTAGGTTTAAATATTTCCTATTAAATTAGATCCAGCTCAGGCAGGAATTTAATAAGCTTCAATAATTTAATTCTGGCTTAGAGGAGCAAAACAATATGTGCAATCAGAAAGACAGTACTGAGCATCTCAGTCATGTTGGAACATCACAGCTACTCAGCCCACAGTTTGGTTTTTTTTTGAGGTGACTGACCAACCAAGGATGTAGAAAAGGCCTTGGGGAAACAGTACTTTTTCCTTTTAGACCGGTATTGTGTGCACTTAGCTTGGTTTTAATAGTGTAGATAACAGCAGGACAGCTGCTGAGGATAACATGTTTAAGATGTAAAAGGTATCCACTTCATAATGTGGAAGCTGAATGTATTCAGCATTTGTCATTGCATGCCCAGAAGATCCTTGAAGGGATTGTTAATCCTACTGTGGGTAAGAATAACATTAAGAGCCATAGGCAGCCTCACCCTGCTGCTGTTGGCTTCCCTACAACAAGCTGTCTAATGAAGGATCCTAAAATGAAATTTACATCTATTTTAATTGAAAAGGGCAACCTAAACACAAATGAAAAATACTTTCTTTGTACATACCACACTCCCAAAAGCAAAATGTTCCCTTAAATATATCAAATTAAGCCCAGTGGCATGACTTAACAATTACTGTTCAGCAATTTTTTCAAAGTAATTACAAAAACTAGTGTGGCCATTTACCCCAAACCTTTAAGAGAGCCAGAAATTGTGTCTGAAAGATGGAAGCATGCTATATCAGCCCTCATGCTTACTGATGCTGAAGAATTAATAAAATAAAGAAACCCTAAAGGTTGGTTTGTGCAAATGAACATGACTAAATAATTCCCTTGACAGATGTAAAGCCCAAAATAAGGATTCTGTGTTCCTACTGCTTTAACAGGATGATTTCTTAAAATATGAGCACATTGGATGAAATAAGAAAAAAAGAGAACTGTAGAAATGAACATCAGCTATGAACTGAAATAAATGGATTTGATAGCGGTGAATTAAGCCAAGGAGCCAGTAATTGCAGAAGACGAGTTAAAAATTGTTATAGAACAGGGGACCTATGTTCAAGAAAAAAAGCAAACCATTTTCAAGGATGCTAGCAGGATATTAACAGGAATTATTATACTGTCACTGATGCAGAAAAAAAATGCTTTGGAAGAAAATTCATGTGATGGAAATACAGCAATGAGTGACAATAGAACATTTCGGCAGAAACTCATGCTAACTAACAAACAAACAAAGTTCTGTTTTTTGTTATTAGAGTTGATCAAGATAATCTGCATTTAATTTTTTTTTTCCTAAAGTAATATTTGGCTTAAATCTAGTGCATTTTCAAAAGGTATGATCACAAGGAGAAGATCCAGGACAGAACAGCTAAAAAATCAAAATGCATCAATGTTTAAATGGAGTAAACCAAAAGACTGGGTATTTAGGATACACTAGCTCGGATAAAAAATATTGGACTGCATCAAGAGAAGTCAACTAACAGTTAAAGGAAGGCCACGGCAATTAATGCCACTTAGCATTAGATTACAGAAGAGGAGCTCCTCAAACTGCCTTGACCTCTTTTCTCATGCAGTTTCAGGTTTGACTGATAAAAATAATAGTGCAGAAGTGGATGCCTGTGTGCACTGAGTCTATCCCCACGACAGAACTGAAGAAAATAGAATAATGCAAAAATCAACATGGCACATATTTAAATGGGTTAGAAAATGGGTAATTATAGAGATCATGTTGTTAAAGTAAATGCAGAATCTTCACAGAATATCTTTCTAGAGGAGTCTTGCAAGGATCTTTCCTTGTCTGTGCTAATTAGCATTTATTGCTGCCTGGTGGGAAAGCATATATAGTCATTACTTGTAGGGAAAACAGGCTGGGAGACAGAGACAAGCCATTGTTCCAGGCCAACAGGGGATTTATAGAAGAAGGTGTGAGCAAACACTGTCTGTACATGGTGAGAAATCATGTCATACATATGGGATCAGAGAAGGGAGGCTGTGCTTATTACGTAGTGTGGGATTCTCTCCTGGGCAAGAGTAAAGTCTGAAAAAGGTCTGAAACATGGTTTTGCAGGAGTGATGCTGTAGCTGTGGTTTACAGAGTGCAGTGTTTCTTGGATAAACAAACAGAAAAATACAACCAAAAGATATGGTTTATACATTGGTGGTAAAACTACCAAGTGTGTGCTCTCTCCACTTCAAAAAGCTATTGGAAATCCTGCAGTGACTCAGAAAAATGCCAGGAAAATGACTCAAGGCTGCAAAACATTGTCCTTGTATTGAGAAATTTGGAAGGACAGCTTAGTTTGTCAAGGGAAAGATTACAAGAAAAATTCCTTATAGTTGAAGTACCAACAACTGAGAGAGAAATTTGATGAGTATTTTTTTTTAAAGGGCAATTTTTTTATTTTTTTTTCAATCAGAAAGAAGTCTCCAGGGGTCTTTCTGGCTCTTGCTATGAGACCCGACTCTTACCTCCAAAATTGCTTTTTCTTAAAGTTTCCATTCCCCTGTGTCAAAAGGGTAACTAAGGAAAATGTTTCTTTCCAGTGTTTGAGGACTCTGGTTGGGCACACAGGCGGAGTGTGGTCATCCCAGATGAGGGACAATATCATCATCAGTGGCTCCACGGACAGAACTTTGAAAGTCTGGAACGCTGAGACCGGGGAATGCATCCACACCTTGTACGGCCACACCTCCACCGTGCGCTGCATGCATCTCCATGAGAAAAGGTGAGGAGGCTCCGTGCAGAGCCGCAGCCTGGGCCAGCATTTACACCCGTGCTCGCAGGAACAGAGCGCTCCTGCGCCTCGGGGACATCAGCCAGCAGCGAGCGGAGCACAAACCAGGCACAAAACGTAGATCAGCACAAGGGAGGAGATGATTAATAGGAGCAGAAGCATAAGAATAGTAAATGAAGAACTGAGAATTGAGTCATGTACTTCAAAAAGTCACAGTCTGCGTTATTTCAAAGCTAATTCTTTGTTACACCATGATCCAGTCTCCCACACTGAATAATTTCTTTTTTTGTCAATGCTACAAACTTTTACTCATTTTACCAAATTACTTTCTAAGTATTGCGACTGGAGTATTTTATTTAAATTTTTAACTGATTATAACATAATTTTTGCAATAGTAAAACCATATCTTGATTCAACAAACTTTGGCAAAGCTCTGTTATTGGCTGTGTTATGGAGCTCTTGACAGAGAGACTGTTGGTTGCAGTTCTTCCTTTTTGAAGAATGGTGAGGTTTTTCTATATGAATTCCATTAATGTTCATTCCATCTCGTTTCTGTTATTGCCTAAAAAACCTTTCAGAAGTATAAACTGGAAAAAAAAATCAAGCAGAATAGCTGTTACTTCACTGAAAGTGAAATTTCTCAGTATCTTTATCTGTTATAATTAGTCAACTCAGTTATTAAAAGAGAATGCCTGTAGCCCTGGCCGGAACTCACCATGTTTGTACGCTTTCATAGGTAAATACAACAGTCCACAGAATTTCCCATGGCACTGTTTGGCTGTTCAGGAAAGAAGTGCCTTTTTAAATACCGATTGGTAATTACATCAAACAGATCCTGAACAGATGAGTAGAGCAAGAAAGAAGAACACTCCAGTCATTTGAGACCCCATTAAAATGTCACACGCAGCCAGAACTTGGGTGGCTGGTGCACCAGCTCTATCGAACGTCCCGAATTAAAACCCAGGAGCCATTTTGTAGCCAGGTGTGATTGCTGTGGCCCCGTGACGTGCCATGCTGAGTCCAGGAGGGGTGTTCTCGTTGCTGCAGGGTGGTCAGTGGCTCTCGAGACGCTACGCTGCGAGTCTGGGACATAGAGACGGGCCAGTGTTTACACGTTCTGATGGGCCACGTCGCTGCAGTTCGGTGCGTTCAATATGATGGCAGAAGGGTTGTAAGTGGTGCATATGATTTTATGGTCAAAGTGTGGGATCCAGAGACAGAGACCTGTCTGCACACACTGCAAGGGCATACTAACAGAGTCTACTCGTTACAGGTATGTGATTTTTATCTGCTGCTTTAGTTTTCTTAAGTAACATTTAAAGTCATCTTGTTTATTAAGTTGTGGGTACCTAGTAGAGAAATATACAGACCACAAGAACACAGAGGCGTCTGTGATAAACCCCTCTTTCATTTTGTTACACCAGTTTTATGTTGTCTTAATTTCGAAACTGAATTTTTTTTAGAGTAGCTTTTTTTTTTAAAGGACCCAGTACAATAAAGCTCAAATCTCTATACCAGCAAGTTATATTGTTTTGTGGATTGATGGGTTGTTTGGTTGAGATTTTTTTTTCAAATCTTGCATGTATTTTGGAGCTATGTTTTTGCTTTCCTCAAGAAATTCCAAACATATTGTTTTAAATAAATCAGAGAATATAGCAATTGACAATGTGCCAAGAACCTATTGGATTAATGTTCTGATTTATGGAGATCTGTTTATCCTCATTTTCTAGTCCCATCTTCCAATTCTAAACTATAATTCACAGTAAGGCTGAACCTAAAATTTTAATGATCCTATGTAAATCTCTAGCCTTCTACTTCCTCTTCTCTGAGTACAGGCCAGATGTGCAAGTGTGAGGCTTTTTCAACAGCAACATTTTAATGTAGGTGCAGGTTTTTATGGTGCTGCTTTGCATCATCTCTCTATTACCCATCAGCTACCCACAAAGCTGGCAAAGATACACACAGACCTCATGTCTTGGGTCTTCTTACCTTTACTAACCCAAAACATCATCTTGTTCATTCATAGAGTCAAAGCATCACTTCCAGGCATTGAAAGGCAAAAGAAATTAATTTCATGCTTGTGCCTGTTCACATCACAATCTGGCAGGACTTGAAAAAGAAATCAACAAAGACAGTTCAAAATTGGGAAACGGCATTCAGCATGTAACTGCTCTGGTTTGTGACTCAGAAAGTGAAGCTCAGTGCTAGAGACAGTTTTCATAAAGTATTTCATATCTCCCCATAATATATTAAATATGAACAAAGTTCCTAATTGGTTTCCTCTCTCAAAAATATGTAGCAAAATTTATCAAAAACTCCAGCCCTTCTCTTACATTCATATGCTGAGGAGTGTTCTCTAGACAAGCAGCAAGCAAGTAAAAAATGCTGTACTACCTACCTACCTCCCTCTCAGAAACTTTCTGAGGATTTATTTCGAGTGGGGTAGTTTGGGAACAGATGTCATTCTTCACCACCGGCTCTTGTTTTGGCTTACAAATATTTCCATCTTGCTCTGATCCTTTAGTAATAATGGATCAAATAACTGGGTTGTGTTACACATCAATATGTTCTGAAACAAATGGGCAGAGGGTCGGGGAAGGGCAAGCTGGAGGCTACAGGTCCTTACAGGCTTGGAACAGAAAGATTCTTTAAAATCGCCTGGTGGCTCCTGCCCTTCAGCCTGAAGCATCCCCAAACAGCAGAATAAACAGAATAGTCAGATGGAATAAACCAGTCCTCCGTGGCAGGTTCTATCTCAATATCTCCCCATGTGGAGACCTAATATTTTCCAGACATCCTTTCGCAGCAGTTGAAGATCACTGACCCTGCTGAGTTTTCTTACTTTCTTACCTGCGTTCACAGGAGCCCCACAGATTCTCAGGGTTCGTGGATAACTCACTGATCCAAACCATTGTTTGTTTCACTGCAGCACCATCAATTTCTCTTGATGCCTAGCCTTAAACCTTTCTTTCTGAATACCTTGTGAGCAGGAAATACAATTAGTCTGCGGGAAAGGGGGAGAATAATTCAAAATTTGTAACATCGGTCAGGTTTAGTTCTTTTTAGGATAAAAAAATATTCTCTCGTGTTCCCAAGGTGTTGGGCTACTTGGCACTCCTTGTCTTTTTATCTGTAGTCAGATAATTTCCCATCCTCTTTTGAAAGCAGGGGACCCAAAACAGGGTCCAGTCAAAGTCTTATCAATGCTTGCTAGAAGTGAAAAGGGGTTTTTTTTTATGCCTTCCATTCAGATACCAGAGGTTCTTTTTTAGTGTATTTTCACCAGAAAGGCAGTGCAAACAGCAGATAAGCAATCTGTGTGCCAGTCACTCTCCATTCTTTTGAATCTAGGTGCCATGCCCAACCACGTCTGACTGCAGAGATCTAAGATTCTCATTTTCTGTGGGTCTTATAAGAAGCAGCAGCCCCAGATAGTCGAGTTCCCTTAACTGGGTTTGTTCCTTGCCTTATCAGGTACCAGTCAGTCCACATGGACAAGGTCAGATTGCCTTAAATATAACCAAGCCTTCCTTCTCCCAGGCTGCAGCTGTACCTTCATTCATTCCCTGCCGAGTTCAGATCTTCGCACTTCTCACTCGGCTTCTACACTCTTCACCTTTGGTCAGTTCTGCTGTTTCAAATGCCACTCAAATCCTGGTGAAAATAGTAAATTCCTGACCTCTCTGAAACTCCTTTTGGTATTGCTAATAGTACTCTGAACAAAGTAATGGTACTCCTGCCTCAAATTTGTCTCCCACTTTGTAAAAATACAACCAAGACATTTGCTGTTTCACATGGCTTTTTACTCCGTCATGGGAAAAAAAAAAAATTGGTTAAGATAATTTTCCCACAAATCTGTGTTTGCTGCTACTTGCCACATTACAAAGGGCTTAAAAGCTCTTTGTGGAAATTGAACTTAGGCTGACTGATCCATAATTCCCCTATCCCATCACCTCCTTGAATAAAGGAAGGAATTGTATTTACCATCTGAAACCTGTCTATCTTCCATGGCTTCCCCAAGATAGCAGCAGATGTCCCTGAGACTGTCTTAAAACAACTTGCCTTATGTGATTTTGTTCCCCCATTCTAGCAAAAGCTTGTACTCATTTGTCATTGGCATTAGTGCTTTGAGCCTACGCTCACATGGCTGAGGACTGAGACAAAAACATTAAATAGCTGGCCTCAATCAGTGTTTCCTTCCCACTGAGGATAAATGAGGGGGTTTTGGCCTTCCTCTTGGTGTGTTGGGGTTTTTTTTTTGTTTGTTCTGTTACGTTTTTGGTTGGGACTTTTTTACACAGTAGTGAAATGGCTCTTGCTAGTTTTATCTTGTGTTGTGCCCTGCCTCTCTCTTTTTGTCCCAGTGTGCTCTTTTATACACATCTATTGATCTAGTTTCTACTTCTTGTACAATTCTTTGTGATTTAGCCAAGTGGGTCTCAGTAATTTACAATACTTCCTATCCTTCTTTTACACAGGATAGTTTGTGTCTTTCCTAAAGTGCCAACTGTCCTGAACTCTTCTTCCCCTCAGAGAATAGATACATAAAATCCTCATGGGAAGGAAGTCTCCGGTTTTTTAAGTATTCCTTCTTGAAGCTCACTGCTTCAAGTGCTATACTGGTTTTATTCTACTGCTTTTTCCCTTTATTGAGATTCTGGACTCTCATGTCACTGTCACTATAGCTCAAGTTATTTTCCACCTTTCTGTTCTCTATGTGATCAGTCCTCTTGGTCAAAAGAATCTCCTATTTTAGCCTGTATGCTTTACCTACAATGACTGGAAAGTTACAATTCCTTACTGTACACAATCAGGGTTACAAAATAGCTAAATTCCACATTTTAAAATTACATTTAATTTCATTTTCTTATGTTGTGACTTTTGTGTCAATGATTCTGGAATAATGTTGCTGTCATTCTGCTTGAAGTCCCTCTGACCTGTAAAAAGCAAGGTTGGTTTCTTAACATCTCCTTTAGGAAAAGTACTTTCTCTTACTGGTGCACACTGCAGGGTAGTCAGGATCTGCTGTGTTTAAAGGAGTTGTATTGCATTTCAAAGATCACTGGTTCAGTATCTTTTCAAACCACGTCCCTCAAGCGTCCACATATCTCCAACAGAAAATTGCACTGACCATGAAGCACCTGCTGTGGTATCAAACGTGGCCATCTCTACTGAGCTCTTACTTTGTACTGCAGTTTCTGAATATATATAGTATCTAACCTTGCCTTTAGTGAAGTAAATGCTTAATAGCCTTCTTTGTAAGGCCCTAATATAATTGGTTGTAATAGATTTACCTTTCTTGTAGTTTGATGGTATCCATGTGGTGAGTGGATCTCTTGACACTTCCATCCGAGTTTGGGATGTGGAGACAGGCAACTGCATTCACACTCTGACAGGCCACCAGTCACTCACAAGTGGAATGGAACTCAAGGACAATATTCTTGTGTCTGGGAATGCTGATTCTACAGTCAAAATCTGGGACATTAAAACAGGACAATGTTTACAGACATTGCAAGGTAAGTTGAAACCACCTTCATGTAAATCAAGCAGCCTACATTGATCTGTGCTGCAGATTCTACATTTTAAAACATTATGTACAAAGAAACAAGCACTGACCACTTAAAACTTAAATATTTTTCTGATGACAGCTGTATGATCTTTTTCTGAACTAGAAGAACAAAATGTATTTAATCTAATCCATTCAAATCACTTGCCTATTATGAAAGGCAGATGGTCTGGACTGATAGCAATTTGCTATGGGTATATTAGCCTAATAAGCCACAGAAATATGTAGGAAATGACATCTCAAAATAGACAGTCAATGTATTTATTTAGGGGTCACTTGAATGTTTCAAAGCCTACAGTTTAATTGGATCAGGAGGCAAAGTACACTGTCTGTTGCAATAAATCAAGAGATGCAAGTGGAAGATATTTCAGTAGAAGAAAGATTTTTTTTTTTTCTTCTTCCTTCATGTTGACAGTTGCCACTCAGGCATCATGCACACAAACACATGGTTGTGTCTCTTCCCACAAAAAAGGTTTTATATAATTGTCATATATCATATGCAGCAGTGCTGGCTGGAGCACAAAATTAAATTTCCCTGTAAACCAAACTGCGCTGCTTTAACGTATATATTTATATGTCAGCATCTAAGTGTCAGTATTTACTGATGGATTAATCTCATAATAACACTTCAAAGGGACTTGGAGACAAACTCTTACAGCACTCACCTCATTGTGGATGATTAAGTTCATTGTCATGGATGTCCAAGTGCACATTTGCCCAGCTGATACACAGCACAACGAGATCACTGAAACAAAGAAGAAAACGTTGGGGAATTTTTATTTTTTTTATGCCTGCCTTCACTTTTTGAAAGCATGGCAAGGCTTCTGCACCTTTTAATGTTCAAACCCAGGAGTTATAGCAGATAGTTCTCTAATAGTTCTAATAGATGAGAAGAGCTGCATGCAAATAGCGAGGTGTTTATTCTAGTCGCAGCACTGTCTGACATTGCTTTCTAATTAATTACAAACAGAAATGTTTTTCTTTACTCTTACAGGTCCCAACAAGCATCAGAGTGCTGTGACCTGTTTACAGTTCAACAAGAACTTTGTAATTACCAGCTCAGATGATGGGACTGTAAAACTTTGGGACTTGAAAACGGGTGAATTTATCCGAAATCTAGTCACATTGGAGAGCGGGGGAAGCGGAGGCGTCGTGTGGCGAATCAGAGCTTCGAACACAAAGCTGGTGTGTGCAGTCGGGAGCCGCAACGGGACTGAGGAAACAAAGCTGCTGGTGTTGGACTTTGACGTCGATATGAAATGAAGGGCAGGAAGATGAATTTGTCCAAACGTGTAGACGATGTTCTCCTTTCCCTCCCCCCTGAAAAAAAAAGAAAAAAGAAAAAAAACAAAAAGGAAAAAAATCCCTTGTCCTTGGTGGTGCAGGATGTTGCCTTGGGGCAACAGATCCTAAAGACCTACAGACTACGAAGGAGAAGACAAAGATGACAAACTATAACTGACAAGAGAGGCTTTTGCTGTCTCGTCACATAAAAAGGCTACACTTTTGACCGGGGCAGCTTTGCAAAAATCCAACTTTAGAAATGAAACCAGGTGCAATTAGTTTCCTTACTTTTCCTCCAAATGCTCCTTGAGCAATTCGGAGTGAAAAAAAGAAAAAAAGAAAAAAAAAAAGAAGTTAGTTACAGTTGTCGTTAACAAGTTATTTTACCACAACGATCTTGAAATAAGCTGCACAGGCGAGCCTGCTCGTGCACCCCTGGGTCACCCTGGGTCCCGGCAGCCCCTCCGAGCAACGCGCTGTCCCTTAGTCCCGCTCCGAGCCGGGGGTTGGACCGGACTCCCTCTCCACGGTCCCTTCCAACCTCCACGAGCAGTCACTGGGTTGACTTTCAAAAACTAGAGAGCATCTGCAATGAGAAAAACAAACAAAAACAAAAACAAAGAGTCCATTCCTGGTGTGGAAAAGCTAAAATATTACTGTGAATTGTTTTGTACAGTTTTATCAGAGCTTTTTCTTTTTTTTCTTTATTCCTCCTTTTNTTCGCTTAGACGCGGTTGTCGTTTTCCCTCTTTTTTTTTTTTTTTTTTCTTTTTTTTTGCCAACCATTGCCAATGTCAATCACAGTATTAGCCTCTGTTTAATCTATTTACTGTTGCTTCCATCTACACTCTTCAACGCATAAGTTGCTCTGAGGTGGCAAGTTGTCCTGGGTTTTGAGAGTCCTCTGATGGATTTAATTCGCAATGCTGGTGCTAGAAGTAGGTCTTCAATTATGGGATTGTTGTCCCACCCCTGTACTGTATTCCCAGTGGCCAAACTTATTTATGCTGCTAAATGAAAGAAAGAAAAGCAAATTATTTTTTTTTATTTTTTTTTTTCTGCTGTGACGTTTTAGTCCCAGACTGAATTCCAAATTTGCTCTAGTTTGGTTACAGAAAAAGACTTTTTGCCACTGAAACTTGAGCCAACTGTGCCTCTAAGAGGCTGAGAGTGGAAGAGTTTCAGACAATTAAGAGTGAAGTTTGCCTGCAAATAAAGAATTGAGTGTGTGTGCAAAGCTTATTTTCTTTTTTCTGGGCAAAAATTAAAACACATTCCTTGGAACAAAGCTATTGCAGCCTGTTCTGTGGGGAAATTTTTCTTTGTGAGGGCTGTGGTGAATGGAATGAACATACATTTAAAAAAAAACTGACAAAATTTTTAAAAAATATTATAAAATACAAAAATTAAAATAAAGTTGCTGGTCAGTCTTAGTGTTTTACAGTATTTGAGAAAAAAAAACAAACAACTGTTACAGTTATTGCTGGGAGGAACTGACAGAGCAAAAACTTACGTTTTTGTAAAAGATGTCACATGCAAACAAAATGAGAAAAGAAAGAAGTCAAATGGTTTGCCTCATTCTCCAAGAGCCACAACTCAAGCTGAACTGTGAAAGTGGTTTAACACTGTATCCTAGGCGATCTTTTTTTCCTCCTTTTTTGTTTTTGTTTTTGTTTTATTTATAGTCTGATTTAAAACAATCAGATTCCAGTTGGTTAATTTTAGTTATGTAACAACCTGACATGATGGAGGAAAACAACCTTTAAAGGGATTGTGTCTATGGTTTGATTCACTTAGAAATTTTATTTTCTTATAACTTAAGTGCAATAAAATGTGTTTTTTCATGTTAGTATGTCTTTTTTTAATTTTTTTTTAAATTTTCTAGTTGCTAATTTAATATTACGTACCCTGAGAGGGGTAAAGCAGGTCAAGTTGCTCATCTTACTGGTAGATGCTAAAATACATCTTGGGATTTTTTATATAACCCTTACACAGACAGGTGTGTGAGTGTCCTGTCCTTTATTTGCCATGTAGGATTTGTCACGTGGGCCTGGACAAACACGTGGGAAAGACATTTGCTCCTTCTCACGAGGAACGTGTCAGGACCTTGCTCCGGGGGGAGGCAGCTATAAAAAGCTGCTAAAGTACGTGAAACTTCTTCTGATAGCATCTCGTTACTGCATCTTCAGTTGAAACCTGATGTCTATTATTTATGGATTTCAATCAGTTGATTGCAGTTGACAGCAGAGGATAAATCCATAAATACAACTAAAATCAAAGTTAGGATTGTAGGAAAGCCTGAAATAAAGCTTCAGAAGAAATAATAAAATATCATATTCCACATCAGTCCAACGGCAGTTTTATCAGAGCCCTGAAACCAAGGTAAGTCATCACATTTCTCAGAAACACAGCACTTGAGTGTCAGGTTCTGTCTCAAATCTCCTTGACCAAAAGAATCGTTTTCTTCTCTGTAAGCTTTTCTTCCAGGGCATAGCATTTGCTTGTTTTGTGACAGTTTTCTCTTGTAGAAAGCTGTCGTTAAAAAAAAACAAAGAGTAGAAGAGAAAATGCATGGACGGAAAGGAAAAATTTTTATATACTTACACATCTATGACTATGTGCAAACAAAATTTGCTTTTCCAATCCCTACATTATGCAACACATGCAATGGGGAAGGATCATGCTTCCATCTGGCCTCTAGAGATTAAAAAGCCATCCGAACTGACTGAGCGGCTCCACATTGTAAAAATCTGTTCCTGGGGTTGGTGCTTAAGGAAAAAAAAAAAGCTTGCAGCAAGCAGTGGCAATATAAAAGCTGCGATTGTCTCTTGTTCATGCAGCAACAATGGAAGAGTTAATCCTTTCCTAAAACGGCAGTGACAGACTGCCAGGACTTCGCGTGGTTCTGCTGAGAGTGCAGGCCAGGACTCGGAGCCCAGCAATGGCAGAATGAAGTACTTGTGAGAAGGGATGGAAATAGAAGGGTAGAAATATGAATATTTAATGCGGTGAGCAGAGCAATAGCTTTGAAGATTATGTAATTTTCTTCCATGATTTGTAGAAATTGCAACAACATGTTTACGAAGAGCGAAGGCGCTGGCCTGATGGTGCGGGAGGATGTGAGGCTTCTGAGTAACGTTGTGCTGGAGGGCAGGAATACAAATCTGGGCAGAAGAGTGAACTGACAGAAGAGAGAAACTAACAAATCAAGGTGTACAGTCGGTTCAAGTACATTTTAGGCAGCCATTATGGCCAGGAGGAAGATGTGCTTAACCAGAATTGAGATGTTTTCCTGTTGACAGTGTAGTTCCAGCAGTATCTGAATGTTCAAATTAATACAGAATTACTTGAACTTGTTAAGCAAACCATACTTTCAGATTCCTCCATCACAGATTTAGGTGTGGCAATAAACTATTGGCTGCAAAGTCAAGATCTGATTGACTCACATTAAATACAAAAAACGACACAGTGCTTTAAAATATTTTTAGAAAAGCTTTTCCCATTCAATAAAGCAACTTTACAAAGTTAACTGTGTTAACACTTTAAAGACTTTAGTTTTGTGAAGTCGGTTTAGGCTGTAGAGTAAGAGTTGCTTATGAGCTATCTGAACAACACTGCTCAATAAGCAGAGATTTTGTGGTTTAAGTGATAGGATTTCAAAGACGGGCCTGTTACAGGTAAGAAATTGAGAAGTTTCTCTTTACACTCCCGTTTTGTTGATGTACTCACCATAACAGAGCTCACAGTATGAATTCTTCGGTAGCACATGCTCCAAGTGAGACTGCTTGGGAAACATCTTCCTTTCATGTAATTAGATTTTGATTTTAAGGTGGGTGGAGTATTTGGGGCTTTAAAAAAAAAAGAAAATAACCATTTATGAATACTTCTGTAAGACTATAAGATCTTTATGCACTCAATACACAGGCACTTCTTGAATCTAGAGGCTTAGTCATCATAGGCTATGTCAAAATACTGCAGCTCTCCTAGAGAGATAACTGCAGTGCTGTTTCTGGCATTTCTGCTCTCTTCTTTTCAAGCTGATTCCCTTTTTTCCTTCCATTTTAGCCCTAGAAAGAGCTTCCTTATTTTCTCCTGTATGTGTATGTGAAACCAAGTCAACAACATTAAGATTTTTTTAAATGTAATTATTTTTAATGGACCTTGATTTTATCCAACAGTAAGTCAGAACTAGCATTGCCATATCCTCCAAGAGCCTGTTCCTGTGGTCCCAATTTACTTATTCAAGAGATAGCACCAGACATTTTACAGCTGTGTCTACATCAATTTGTAGTTCAGATCAGCAGCTTTCCCAATAGAGCACAGTGGTGCCTTGGAGACCACTTAGAGGATTCCTTCAGGGTGTAACTAAATCTGGAGCAGCTCTCCAGGGGCACACACCAGGCACTCAGGCCACTGGAGGACCATGTGGGACCAAACCAGGACAAGTCCACCATCTCAAAAATGCATTCCTGTGGACATTAGGTCTTCAGGACCAGCATTTTGTAATTAGCATTACAGTTCTGCTCCTGTTGCACAGGACTAGCTGCTGGTGTGGACATAACCACCAAGAGATCCTCTCCCACGGCACCCCTCACTCAGAATCAGAATCAGCTCCCATCCCAACAGAATCCACCTCATACCTCTTCTAAGATTTTACCAAGCAAAAAGCTCACATGCCTTTAACTCTTTCAGCATTCCTATGGAGAAGTTCTTCTGATCAGGAATCCAGTAAAAAGAAATGCAAGTCTCTTACAATCAGTCTGGTCAAAATCTTCTGGCAGTAAATCAACACCTGATAATTAGGAAAAAGAAGCAGTGAAGTTGTGCAATTGTACAGAAGAGCCAAATAATAATAATAGTAATAATAATAAAGAAAACTTGCCAGTAATGATTTCAATCACTCTGACAAACTGTTTATTACCTAAAGAGAAATATCCAAGCCATACTGACCACTGAATCTTTAATAAAAGTGGGAATATTATTTTCATCTCCTGCCATTCTATCTATAACCTTGTTCTCTGTCACTGTGTAAAGACACACATGCTGTGGAATGATGTTTAGCATTTTATGATGATATATGATCATATGATGATATATGATGTTTATAGATGATACATGAGTATATGATCTATTTGATATACATCAGGATTTTCAAATTTCATCTAAAAATGGCATATACAATTTTTCAAACACCTCTTCAAGCATTAGTGCAAGTTTACAAATACAACAAGTTTTTTTTGCATAAAAGCTGTTCCAGGTTCCTTCTGAGACAGATAGTCTGACAAACCAGTTGTCATCAAAAAGTCAGCAGCCAGTCCAGGCTATTGCTCCCTTCAGGTTGCCCACTGGCCCAGCAGCTGCAGTGGTACTTCAGGGCAAAGAAATGGTGCATTGTGCTACAGGGAGGATGAGCTGCCGAGGGGAAATGCTGCAGCACTCTGTGAGACTGCAGTTGCCTAAGAACCAATGGCTTTATGCCCATGTATGCTGCATTGCTCCAGCCCAGCTGGGACAGGAGAGTCCTATAAAATCATAACTGAGCTAGGACAGAATCTCCCCAAGAATTAGAGATGGTAGAAATCATTAATCAGAGTGGTTGCCAATTCAGCAGTGGTTCTAAATTACAGACTAAGACTTGGCCAAGGGCATTTTTCAGCTCTCCTTTGTCCTCACCTCTGCCTTGCTTCGATATGGCCTCAACTCCCCGATCCCTGCTGACAGCTGATTTTGTCCAAACTTACGTAGTAGCAATACTTTTGGTGAAAGATAAGCTGGTCTTTTTGTCCTCTGTGCTGCTGGAACCTACCCTGTACATTTTGCCACTTAGTGCACAGGGACAGCACAACCTAGAGTCTAACACTGAATGCTCCAAGGTGTAGTACATGGGGATGAGAAGACATCATTCAACCCAGAGTGAGAGATTTATCATCAGTGCTGCTAAAATGATCCCCAGCCTGAGTCCAGACTGAAAAAAGTGCACTACACCTGGTTCAGTTAGGAAAATTACAAGTTGATCTCAACTCCTTCATTTTCTAGTCATGCCTGAAAAATAGGCACATCCTAAGAAGCTTCACAGTTAAAGCAGGACCGTAAGTGTTGTCTCAGGGAAGCTGAGAGAGGTCATGGTCTAAGGGCAGTGAAAAAACACGGGAGGTCTATGCAAGATGGATCTCAATAACCTGTGCAATTCAGAGAAGGCCAAATGACAACAATTTGGCACTTTTGGGGGCAGGGTGGGGTGGGGAGGCTTTCCAAGAGATCCCAATTTTACATCCTACAAAGGCTACTGTGGGGTATTTCATCATTGTCATCGACAAAGCTCAGGAGTAAGATTTTTAATGCAGCCGTTAGTTGGGCTGCCCTGTAATTGAGGACACGACCAACGCTGGTAGCTGTGGCTCACCTGAACTGCTCTTACCTGGGGCAGATTGTTTGATGGGAAGATGAATGAAATGCCCCCAGACCTCCTGCTTGTTTCTGGTTCCTCATGTCTGAGATGCAGGTTTCGCAGGCTGCTTGCAGTGCACTATTTCGAGAGTGCTTTGTTCTTTTAATTTAAAACAGGAAACGTGGAATGTAGAAGATCCAAAAACTTCAAAGGCAGTTTCCATTGCCAAAGGAGTCGCATTTAAAGTCAGGTTCATTCTCTAGATTAAATATTCAAATCTGACAGTGTGAGAAGTTGCCTACACCTTTGAGAGGATTGGTGATTTCTAAGGGACAGAAGGATTCAGACTATGGCTGTAAATATCAGTGTGGTAAACTGAGCAGTACCACTCTTCCTAAACTGGAGTTTTATTTTGAGCTTCTCAGTTTGAAATTAATTTCTAGCAGTACCACAACTTTACAGACATGCAAAGATTATAAAACTTGTTTCATTTACCCTGATATACAGAAAATCGGAGTACTACATTCCCCTCTCTTTTTTAACTGCCATTTTCTTTTAAGTTTCGCAATACGTTTCAGAGCTGATTTTAAATGTTCACATTGCAGTTTGGAATAAGGAAGAACTCAAAAGCTGCAGACTAAATAGACCTCAAAATATGTTCCTTTAGACAGTTTTCTTCTTTTTGTCTGCTTTGGTGTTTCCTCCTGTCAGTTCTCAGTAGACAGAAATGAACATTTCAATTAACTAACATCCACATTTTCCCAAATAAACAAATTTCATAGGAAAATTTTTCTTGAGGTGTTTCTTTTGCCCACTTAGCACACACTTTAGGCGTGTACTGCATGTTCTTTACCATTCTGCTGACTACTGCAACAATCCAAATACTCCAATATCATGCAAAACGACACAGTGACATGATGTTCCCTGTGTCCATCGTTCAATCTCACACACCGTTTTAGGTTTCAAACCCAGAAACTGGTATGTGTGGATTTACCTGCTCATGGGTAGTCATTTCTGAGCAGAATCAGCTCGAGGCCTCACTGTTTATTATCACTGTTGGCCAAATGGCACAACAGGGACAACCCAGGACAGAGGAGCAATAAGGAGGAAGAATGCTTTGTGTGAGATACCACTAATGTGTTCATCTTGTAAATGGAATATGGCTCCACTAAGCCCATAAGTCTCCAATTTGATTTGAAAAATGCAAGACTTTAGCCTAAATTTAAAAAGGCTCCAACTACATATTCATTTCTATATATACACATTCTCATCTTGGAATACTTAGAGCTTTACATATTTTAAAAAAGGCTTGACAAATACATAATTTTCTGTTTTCCTCTATTTACGCCTTTTATTTTCTCTTTTCAGTGACACTCACACTTCAGTTTCCTTACGTTTCCTTTCCTCCTTTGTCCTGTTCCCTATGTTTTTCTTTTCATGTTTTACCATTCATGTCCCTATTTTCCAGATTTTTTTAATCTTCCTCATCTTTCTCCATTTGTGAACATCTCTGCTTTGAGCTGTCAGAGCCAGCTCTCCTCTCTTTCCTCATTCCAAGATCTGAGTTGGCGAGCTGGAGCCTTTTTCACACCCCTCTGTACATAAAAGATATACAGGAGATAGATAAGCCAGGTGAGAAGCAAATATAGAGCACTCAGAAAAATTCATTCATTTTTCTGCATCTAATGTTTATCTATCCACGGTCCACAAACAACTCAAATGGTCCAACAGCAATAGCACCATGCCCTCTTAAGCACAGATTGGTCTACCACCAATTTCACAAACAGCTGAGCAACAAGCATTGCCTAATTCAATACTCATCAAGCATTCCTTTCTGCTTTCTGACACAATATAATATTTAATTTTAAAATGATGTTTTCTTGCTCCTAAGGAAATCTACTATGCAAAGGTAATTTTGAAAATGCTCCTTGTTATGAAACACAGGTAACACATGATTTTCTAAATCTGTGCAGTATTTGGAAGTTACTTTTGTTGACAAATTTTTAGAAGATTCACCTCTGGACAGAAACTGATCATCCTGACAGATGCCTGACGTATAAAGCTCTGTATAATAAGTAAGGATTTGAGACTGTAAATGAACCTATATTCCAAACTCCACAACGGTGGCTGATACTCCGTCCAGTACTACCAACACAGCACAGCTGGGATAGCACGGTCTGTCAGGGAATGTTAGGAAAAATATAGAAACCATGTCTAAAACAATCCAGTGCACTTTGCTCTCTAATTCTTAATACACACTGACAGCGTAGGCAATAAAAGCTGTGGTGCCAGTGTGGGCTGTGACTGTGGACCAGGTACACTCTCAGGTGCTGCTGAGATTTTACTGTTCCAGTGACACAATATATCCCACTGGAAAAAGCCCCAGACATGCAGCACTTATCTGAGGTTTGGCTTCTGCGTTGTCTGAAACCAACATAACTCAAAAGGATAAACAACTATTAAGAAGGACACAGTGTCCAGAGCAACAAAATCAGGCATAAGATATCCTCATCTCTGCAGAACAAAGAGCAGCAAAACCAACCAAACAAAACCCACACAACAAGAAGAAGCCAAACAAACAAAGCTCAAACCCAAATCCCTGAATCTTCTATCTCCTTGTTTCATATAGTCTTAATGATACTGTTAACAATTGCAGGTAGGCTCCTCTCCCTGCAAAGGCATTACTACTCAATACACAGCCCAGACTGTGTATGCCATACTCACAGATTGTATGGCATTTACTCACTGAAAAAGATAAATAGGATTTTCTACCTTTTTTTTTTTCCTATCCAAGCATTTTGCTCTTGTTTGTTGCTTTACAACCAAAGCAGAACAGCAACCACTGTACTTCCCCATGGCTTGAACAAGGCTGACAGTAGATAAGTGTTCCTGCTCATCGTTTCCAGGCTGAAGGATCACTGGATCAGAAAAAATAAGTTAGAATTAGACAGAGGTTCAAAGTTCAAAAAGCAGGACACGTGACAAGCAGTGTATCGAGAGTGCCTGAGGTGCAGAAGCCTTTCCCACTGACAACCACAGGAATACCTGGCACAGCTCACAGGAGCCACCACATAGCAAACAAAGGCAGCTAAACACAACAGGAAAAGGTGCAGAAGCTCTCCCATAGACATAATGAGTGCACCAGAGCTGAAAAAAAATCCTTGGGTCTAATATTAGCATATTCTGATTTGATCTTGGAAAATCCAAAAATCCACACAACACCCCCATTATGCAATCTGATTTATCAGACAATGCAGACAAAATTGTTGTGACAGGAAGACAAGAGTTCCTTTAATCTTTGACTTCCCAGACAAATTATCTCTAATTAGTACCTGAGTCCAGTTATTTATGCACACAAACCAGAGCTTAAATTTTCTGCATCACTGAAACAACCTGTTCCCAAACACCTGGCCAGCAGGAGCACACACAGACATCCCTCCAGCCACCAACCTTTCCTTCCAGGCTGGGGACCACAGCCCCACACACCCAACAGAACCTCTATAAGAGAATCTCACTCTCTCTCTCTCTGTCTGTGGCTATTCTCCAAAGATTTGGGATATTGCCCCTGAAGATTCTGTGTCCTACCACTTGCTTTTGGTAAAAGCAATAAAGGTGAAACAAAAGATACTGCTTCACAGGCAGTGAGTAGCTGTGTGATAAACAGGAAGAAATTACCCTGCTCATAAAAGAAACGAAGTAACAGTTGTAATATCTCATGCTAAACCAAAATTTACCTTGCCTACATTTTAGGATGCTTCTTCTGTACTTGGTAAGAGGCTGGAGACAACTAACTGTGAAGTTCATGCAGTATTTTTTCCTTTCCAGGAGGGATGGCTATTTCAATCTCCTCTTCTTATAAAACATGGAAAACCTATTTTCAGTGTAAACCTTGTCTCTCTGCCAGCTCAGGATGTAAATTTTGCACTACTCCTGGAAAGTAACATGGTTTTCTGCTCGGAAAGCCTGCTGTGGGATGAGGCACATCCTGTGACGTCTGTGTTTGGTAGCAAGAGCATTCCACTGCCTAGGTTTCCATCTCACATCTTCTTAGGCATTTTCCAGCATCTCAGTGTGCACTGAACAGTGAGCAATTGAGAGTTCAAGCAAATAATATGGAGGAATGGATAATAAGCCCCTAGGAATGCATCCAGCTACAGTTATACTTCATGAAGGTTAGAGGCCCAAATCTTCCTCATTTAAATCTGATGTTGAAGGAATTCACAGTGCTTTATCCAAGCTACTAATTTGCAATTTTACTGCAAACAATTTACAATCAAATGAAGTGAAAGCTCGAAGCAAAGAGTACATTAATGACCTAATTTTCCTTTTGCATTTCTCTTCATTTTATCTTTCAGTGAAGGCCAATCTTAAAAAATTGGATAATTGGCCAGTAAATAAATACAATTTTTTTTCTTTTAATTATTACTGCATAAAAGCTGTACTGTTGGTATGAACTGCAGCATTGTCTTCTGCTGAGGTCAGTCCTGTGTGACCAACCTCTGGCAACAGAAACTGGGATAACAGCATTATTTTTCAGACTGAAAATGCATACTCTAACAAAGTAATACAAAAATAAATCACAGTGCCTGACTAAAAATTTTAGTGTTCTGGGTTAGATATATGTAATTTGTAAATTATACAGCCACATGTGTGCTAAGATGCTTCTTAAAAATACATAGTAGCTATTCTGACAAAAACATAGCAGGAATGTCAAAGCAGTTTTTGTAATACTCCCTCCACTGGAGCTTTCTCTACACCAGGTGCAGCGAAATCAGTGAATTATTGTTTTCTTAGGTTTAGAGGTGGTCTAAAAGCATTGGTCAAGCACCAAACCTCAGCCTGGGGGAAGGGGCTAGGGAAGGTGGTTGTTTCACAGGACAGTGGTCAGTCTGAGCTTTGCTCCTACAGGAGACTCCCTGCTGCCCTGTGGAACTGGCTCTAGTGGTGAGTTGATCTGCTGAAGCAGCTGGAGAACTCACATTTTTAGAAACAGTTAATTTTCTGGAGGTTTAGGGCGCTGAGCTGGCTCAAGGGGGTCTGCTAGCTGCCAGCACAGGGAAAGCAAGTGGCCAGGAACAAGGCAGGTCTGCCTCTCCCAGCATCCTGATGAGATGCTAAAATCTCAGGAGACACTGAGTGAGGCTGATGTCTCAAAAGGTGTCAGGGAAAGCAGAGGTGCTGCACTCATCTCAACTCCTGCCATTCCTACATCTCCTGTCTCGCTTATTCCCATGCTCACCCAACACCCAGACTCCACTCAGATGGTTAAACCCCTCTGGTAAGAGTAATCAGTCAGGTCAGCTTATAAACCACATCCTCTGGCCAGCTGAACCATCCCAGCAAACATCTGGGATGTAACACTGGGCCAGACTGGATTGCTTTCCTCAGAGAAGGGATCAGAGGTTTTGCCCCAGTTTAGTTGTCCATGTCTAGGCAATTATCACACACTGAGCACTGACCTGTGTGCTGCTGGTAAGGAAAGAAAGAGCACTTCTGAAGGAAATAGACTATGCTCAAGACACCATGGGCTGTGCACCCTCAACACCACCTTCTGCGGGGAAGACAAATCAGGGACCTATAAACTAAACTTTCAAATCCATCTTTGTGCTCAGCCCTGCTCATTTCCATCATGCTGCATGGAAAAGGAGGAACCCTACACGCTGCTCAGGTGTTCAACATCTGGGGTGGACCCCACTTGTTTCACCTCCAGGTGTAGCTGCACCGTGTCTGCTAATTACGAGACCAAAGGAAATGCACAGCAAGAACGTGCAGCTACAGAACTTGATCCCAGCATGGAAGAACAAGGCTGAGCTCTGCTAAAGATGTGAAATTGAAAGACATTGAGACACATAATTGGGCAGAAAGCTGGGCCTGGCCCAACTCGACTGAATAAGGTAAATCAATATGCCATCAAGGAGAGAAATGCAGCATGGTAAAAGGAAGCCTGGATTGCAGAACACACTCTGTCCAATGGCTTGAAATTGGAATTCTTCTTCTGGCTAAGCAAACACAACACAAAGCATTCATTTCAACAGAAGCATATGACAAAACCCCAAGGTTTTGTGCAACAAGCACTTCCCATATGCATCCTCCTAGGCTGAAAAAGGAGGCAGTGAGAACCCGTACAGCTGAATCAAGCATTAGTGAAAAGAAAGAAAGAAAAAAGTTTTATCCCAGGTCTTTCTGGGCTGAGAAAAAAAAGAACTGAATTCAGGTAACTTGAGCAGAACATTAAACATTACACCCCTGAACAAAGAATAGACATGACTTTCAACATCCTTTCGCCTAGGCCAAATTATTTTCAGGACTGAATCATAAAATGGTTTGGGTTGGAGAGGATCTTTACATTTTATCCAGTCCAACCCCCCTGTGATAGGCAGGAGCTTCTTTCACTAGATCAGGTTGCTCAAAGCCCCATCCAATCTGACTTTGAACATTTCCAACAAAACTACATCCACAACTTCACTGGGCAACCTGTTTCAGTGTCTGACCAATCTCATCATAAAATTTTTTCTCCTTTATGTCAAATTTAATTCTACTCTTTTTTTTTTTTTTTTAAAGTTTAAAACAATTGTTCCTTGTCTTGTCACTACAAGCCTTGGTAAAAAAACCACAAACCTCTCTCAATCTTTCTTGAAAGTCCCCTTTATATTTATCTCACTACTGTTCTTACCGCAAAATGCCTTGAGGAATAGGCTAAGGAAACACAGACTGGTAAAATAACCCAAATGCCTTAGAGTAAAGCAGACACCACAGCAGGACCTAGGGAAGGCAGCAGTCTCAGCTACAGACATAAAGAAGATACGACTTGAAAAACCATAAGCAAATGTATGAGACAGCTCTTAAGGGAAGGGCCGTGCTGCATTGTGCAGGAGCGCTCACCCCTGTGCGGCAGCAGCCAAGGGAGCAGCGGCTGCAATAAAGGCCAGCAGGGCTCGTGCAGTCACAAAGGGCTCGAGCTGCCTTCGAGCTGTGCCTGTCCCCTCCGACGGGGAGCACTCAGGGAGGCAGCAGCGCTGATCATTAGCTCTCACCACAAAATACTTGGCAAAGACGGGGAGGAAAAGGCAGCCGCAGTTGTAAATTCGCTTTTGAACTCTACTACTACTACTACTCCTCTGGTAGCTGCTTCATGGTGGTCCAGCCTCCCAGGGCAAGGCAGAGGAGCTGAAAGATGCCAATTGCCAGTAGCCCCAAGGCTCATTATAGTAGTCACAGGCTGTAGGTCTTCCTGGTAGGAACCTATGGAAGGAAAACCATAGGTTTTCCTTAGATACAGAGATTATGCAGGGATTCTTCTCTTCCCACCTTCCTTTCCTTGCAATCACCTTTGAATGCAAAACTGTAAACCTGAAAGCTTTCCACTACCCAATAAACTTTCCAATCATTTCTCTATGCTAATGTCTGTCAAGAGTTTAAATTAGCTAACTTGCATTTTGGCATCAGAGTAAGGCAAAAAACTTTCAGCAATGACCTGCTAAAGGTATTTGTGAAAGACAAATTTGCCAAGTGCTTTGGCAACAAATTACCAAATGAAAGATTAGGCTGTGCAAGCAGAGGCATAAGCAGAAGATGTACATAGGAAAGGATAATTTCAGGACTATGAATTCAGTGCCAATCACCTCAATGTGGGAAAATAAATAAAAGGATTCACAGGGAAGACATCCAAAGAGTCCAAGAGACCTAAAATGAAGAGGACATAAGAACAGCTTACAAAAAGTTACAAATATTGGAAGATGTGAAACTAGGAAATCTCTGGGTTTAAACAAAGAGAAGAATCTAAGCATTTGCAGGAAGAACTCAAGAAAAATCAGACTGTTGGGGAAAAGTTGCTTCACAGTAAAATTTAATAGATAGTGGAATGGTTTCCTCCAAGCAAGCAGCTGAAGTTTAGAGAACCTTGGCTTTGAAAGTACATTAAGGAAAAAAAAAAAAAGGAATACCAGAATAGCAATTTAGATTCAAAACTTGGAAAACATATAAGGCTGTAAATCATTGAGAATAGAAGTGTACAAGCTCTTAAAGGCCTCTGCAAGGAAGGAGAGAGAATACGCTGTGGGACAGAAATATGGACCTAAAGCTTTTCCCACTTGCAGTAAGCAATTCTCTTTCCTTTCCCTGCCAAGCCAATATCAACTTCTGCTACCAAGCGACAGAGAGGGACGTGTTCTAGTGATGTGCAATTACTCTTTGGAATGCAAACACTACTTCCAACAAGCTGCTGTAATCTCAATGGTGGTCTCTAATGGAAGTTGTCTGCTTATTCCCATCTCCATCGGGACGGCGGCCTATGATGCAACCCTACTGTCAAGCCTGGCACAGACTGTTCCCCTGAGATACCAGAACCATTCAGCATGTTGAAAAAATCATTTTAAGAAACATAGAAACATAAGTGCTTTATCCCTGATTGACTCCATGCCAAGGGAATAGCACAGAAACATTGGGAGGTTTCTGTGCTAAATATTATATAACAGCTACTTCTCTCATTTGAAATTTCTCATTTTAAATCCTCAGTTGTTTAACAAAACAAAAAAACCCACACAACTCCTTCCCCC
>VWZN01007394.1:261801-334561 GCA_013396955.1 Regulus satrapa
GAAGAAGTAGAAGATCCTCTCTGTTCAAGGATAAAACAAACCACGAGCAAATTTAATATGCTTGCTTAATTTTGATAACAGAAATCCCTCTGAAAAGGTTAGATAAACATTAGTAGCAATGTTTGAGGTACAGCTGAACTGCCCTGGAGATAGGGATTAAACACAAACTTGAGGTTCCTATTTTTAAATTATTTTTTATGATAAAACCTAGTTTTTAGAACACTGCATATGATTCACTCACTAGGCATATGTGTCATTTACAAATTACTATTTTCAATGTATTTTCTCTCTCTAGAAAACACAGCAATTTTCTTGATTCTGATTTGTGATATCCCCCCCCCCCCCCCCGCAACACCATTCTGTTCCAAANNNTAACCCCCCCCCCCCCCCCCACACACACAGTTTCTATCTACAGAAGCATTTAATTTAGAACTCTGCACATCAGACATGCACATTTGAACAGTATGCAGTATTCATGACACTATCCTGGCTGAGTGAGGCAGGGAGCCAATGATACTCGGAGAGCGTAGGCAAGGGAGAAACAGGAAGGAGCAGAGTCAGCAGTGCTTGTGGAGGGAGGGGAACGTAGGCTGGGAAGAGAAAAATGGAAAGGACCTAGGGCTAGCCAGAAGAGACCAGAGAGTAAAGAATTTCAAAGTTAGGGCAATACTCCAAATTTAAAGGAAAAAGTGATCTGTCCTGTTGAAACTCCCCACTGAACATGCTGCTTTGCCTTTCCATGTTTGGGGTTTTTTTTTTTGGGTTTGTTTTTTTTTTTTTAAATCCACTCCTTTCCTCCCCCACCCTGGGCCAGGATAACTGGAGTACAGAACCATGTTTGTACTTGTTCTACTTATTGAACAGGATCTTAAAATTGTGTGAGGTGGAGGCGGGACTGATGATGAGCTGTCAAAGAAACTGGAAACCAGAAATAATCCAATATGAGCTTCACTGGAAACCAATGTGAGAACAGCTTTTGAGGGTTTTACTGTTTGCAAGACCCTGCAAACCGGAGCTTCACTGTAAACCAACATTTTGTTTAGAACTTCTTTCCAAATGGTAGATTTCCCATGCCTTCTCTTTTCCTAAGAGAAAGGTGGGAGAAGACCATGAAAGTATTAAAATTTCCACTCCCTTCTTAGGCACTTGGCAAGTCTGCCTTCCAATACACTGCTTCTCTTTTAATTACTACTTCAAACAAGGCTGCATTGTATCCACAGTCAAAGCTTTGCTTTGCTCTCCAACAAGCAGAGCAACATGGTAAAGAAGATTTAAGGCACATCACCACCAGCCACAGGAAGAGAATGCAATGTCCTTCGCAGAAAGGTGTAGCAGAACCAATCAAAGTGTGATACCTTGCTCAAAGAGGGAGAGCAGGGGAATTAGAGATACTGTTAGTAAGGACAGTGAAAGAAGGAGTGACATGTAGAAGTGAAGGCATGTGGAACTTGTCCCTTTAGAGTTTATGCTGAACACTGAAGGTGTATGATCTAAAACATCCTCCAAATTGATGCTACCATTTTATTCACATGGCCACAATACTTGAAGTACTGCAGTTACCAAACTGGAAAAACAGAACACAAGGCACTTGCTGTCTTTCCCTATTTCACCTACTAAGCAGCAGCCACTACCTTATCTGACTGTCATTTCCCCCCTATGTTTTGGGGTTTTTTTTGCTATTGCACCAATAATACCACTGTTGCCAGGACTCCACCAACCATTCCCATTACTCCAAAGGAACAGAAAAGGCCTTAGGCAGCTGACACTGTTTGCACTGCTGCATTAGTAAAATCAGTGGAGGCTTGTTTGATACACCTCATGGATCAGCAGACACGAAGGCCTTCCCTGCACGGCACCACCCACCACTCTTACTTCTTCTGAAACACTGAATGGATGCACTGTGAGACATGAAATTACCAAGATAAGCAGAGAGAGAGAACATTTTTTCCAGCTCAAGTTTCTCATACTGAAGAGTGGCAATTTTTGCCTTGATGTCAGAATGCGTGGATATAGTTGGGACAGTTTGGGGTTTTTTTTTTGTTTTTTGGGGGTTTTTTGGGTTTTTTTTGCCTGTTTATATTTGCTTTTATCCTACAGATGGAATGTAATAGCTGCAGCATTAGACAAACCAAGAATTATTCTAGTGTAGGCAATAATCATGATCACAAATGGTAAAATGAAGTGAAAGTTCAAATTTAGCTCATCAATACACGATTTTCTCCTTGCCACAGAAAACTTGGCAATAAGTGCTTCCTGCTTTTGATCCTTTTTGAATGCAGCCAGAGAAATCCACCTATACAAAACTGAGATTTCAGCATGGGATTTCCAAAAGTCATCTAAAGGACTTCAGAGCATAGCTGGGCAGCAAATCTCATGTTTCTGCTACACAAACAATACCAACCTTCAGAACACACCTAGGGAACATTTGTTCCCTAAAGGAATAAAAATTTAAATTATCTGTGTTTCCTACCAAGCAGGATTTTCAGGATTTCCTTTTAAGCAAATCAATGCTGCTAGACTACTCCATAGCTGAGAAGTGTGGGAACTGCAGCACTGAGAAGCTGGGAATTCAGGCTCATGAGGTGTCACAAGTCAGAAAAGCATAAGTTTCAGCTGCCAACCAGTAGGTGCAGAACCAAAGAAGCTGGGATTTGGGGAAAATGACAACTTGCCACATTGCCTTTAAAAGGCTAAGCAGACATGAAGCCAACTCTCCTGAGTTTTTTGAAATTACATCTGGAATTTATTTGGAGTTTTTTTTCATTGGTATGGAGGTTTTTTGTTTACTTGCTTGCTTTTAAGAAAAATTGAGACTTGGAAATTGATTCTGAATGAAATCTATGATCTTGTGTCACTTAGGTCATTTAGAAAACCCGACTGTCCGGTAACCAATATGAAAAAAAAAAAAAAAACCAGCTGCAGAGAAAGATGAATGTAGGAGGGTAAGTTCATCTCTGTATTCAGAAAAGCTCAATTATACTTACCAGATTTCTGTAACAATATATTATAGTACCAAAAGGAATTGCAACCCATTATCAGCTTTCTGATCCCATGACAAGCAAGGAAAATTCAACATCACATTATGAAGCATATCTGGACCACAAGGTACTTGCCAGACTGCAACGGTGCAGTACATTTTTGGGGTGCTAAGTGTTAACCCTTCCTTGTACATTAAAACCTTCTCAAAGATTTACACAAAGGCTGCCAGGTCTACAATTCATGTCCGTTTTGCTTCTTATTAGATAATAATATTGTGACTTTCCATAAATGAAGCATGAGATCTGGCCAAGAAACAGGAAATGGTCACGTCTGAGGGGCAATAAAAATCATGAACATTTTGGGGCTGCTTTATGAGAATAAGAAATCTTTCAAAAATAACTTAAAAAAATGTCTTACATAGTTTTAAAATTTTCTTCTTCCTCAGGTACATGACCCCAACAGATGAGAAACTACATATCCATGTCAACACTTAGCTGCCAAACCATGCAAAAATTTAAACTTACATGGAGATCCCTGAAAGACAAAACACCTTGTCTGGGCTTCAAAAATTTTAATAAATTACAGCTTTCTACACTGTATGATCTTCTTACCTACTATAGAAAATGGTAGGTAAGATACCAGGTCAAAGGAGCTGCACAGCCACGAGGCATAGTGCAATAAGGAATCCATTACCTAAATCATTTTATATCTAAGCAAAGGGAAAATGTAAATACATTTACATTAGTGTCTGTTATGAATTTAAAACCTGTGTTACTGATGGGAAATGATAGTACAGTTGTCCATTCTATGTGTGACTGCAATAATGGGCCACACATTTATCAAACTGTCCCTTGTACATTTAAAAATGTATTAAATATGTGCATGAATTCATTATAGCTAGCAACTAGAAATTATTATAGCTAGCAACAAGGCCAAGAAACTTTTTTCTGCTATTTCCTATTTTTCATCAATGCAAAATTGGAATCAGATTAGTTATTACAAATAATATTTTTTCACTGAATTTCTACACAAAGTTTACGTGTTTCTCTTAGAAATATTTATATTACAGAGTCAATCACAATGCAATTTAGATGACAACCATACTTAGCTTTTTCTACCCTTTTTCAAAGCAATGAAAAAGGAAAAATATGCAAATTCTGATCTGGACAATTTTTTAAATGTGGAAATCATCTGGCTAAAGGACATTTCTACAAGACACAATAAGTTGAAACAAATTTTGCCTACGTGCAGAGTTCAGCTGAAATATGTCTGACCCTCTCTTAAACAGACCCCATCATCTGAGAAATCCATATGCAGCAGACTGAAAACTACAATGGAAGATGGAGTGAAATCAAAGGATATTCTTTGGTCCATAGTTGGACCATCTGGCAGCAACTTCCCTGATGTCAGCATATTACTAAACACCTTCACGGATGGACTCCCAGTGACTCAGAATTACACTTCCTCTGTTCCTTGTTTGTTCCTGAACAGCAATTCCCTACCTAATACCATGGGAAACCAAAGTAGCAGCACTATGAAAAAATTAATGCAATGCAGTGCTCCCCAATATTGCCTTGGTGTATTAGAGAATTCACAGCTTTTTCTTAAAAAGACAACAGGTCTTATCTAAATGCTGTCCCTAATCACAATTCAGAAGATGGCATTCTGCTTTTCTAAGGTTAACTTCATCATCAAGCAAAGAAGCAGAGAGTAAAAAAAAAAAAAGCCATCAAAGTCATTACATTAGATTGATATGGGGACTACATTCTGCTGGCCAGAATTTGTGAATGAATACACAGCTGGAATAATTTATCATCATACTCTCTATGTTAATAAAATACTATAAAATGATTATAACATGTACTGCCATGCCAGGTCACATTCAAGATAGTTGGTGAATGCTCAAAAACTGTTAAAATGCAAGGAAAAGACAGCCCTATAAAAATGAGAACAGCCCTTTAAGAACATTATTTCAGTGCTTCTCAATTGCTATTACCAACTCAGCTGGTGAGAAGTGAGATACCAAAGTCATTTTCCTTTCACATGTAAAATGACAATGGTTGACTTTTTTCTTTTTTTCACGGAAACCACTGTATTATTCATTTTGTTTCCATTCTTATTCCAAGAAGATCTGTTTTTGTAAACAGCCATTGAAATGAAAACCCATGCATACATTAAAAAAGACTAAAGGCTAAGTAAAAATAAACAGACACGAATTTCTCACCCATATTGCACATGACCAAGCTCTCTCATTTTACCATGATTAGAAGTTTCTTTCAGAAAATAAAGCTAGACAGAACTACACCTTTCGTTTTCACAGCTCCATTATAATGATACATCATAGAAATTATTGTCTGCTATAGCCTTGTAGCAAAAATTTTTATAATAGTCTACCCAGTTAGAATTCAGTCATTTGGCTGGAGAACAGTATATGTAATGCCTGCATTAAGAATAGGAAAACAATATTAATTAATACTGTAAGTTTGACCTCAGGAGTATGAGAAAATTTAGAACAAAATTTGAAAGGATGGTTAATTAGTGATGTGGACCTAAATGCAAAATGGGGTAAAATTTAAAGAGTTCTCCAGATTGGCATGGAAAAATAATCTGTATTTTAGACAAAGACAAAAGAAATTCAGTCAGTCTTATATAGTTAGATTTGAGTAAAGTATTTCCAGTGAAAACCATATGTCAATTTAAAAAGCTAGTGGGTAGGCAGCTATGCAAAGGAAAATCAGCAACAAGAAGTACTAAGGGGAAGAATTTCAGACAGCAGGGAGCTTGGCTACTGGAGTTTTTCATGGATAAATCAAATTTAGTATTTTCTTTAATAGCCTTGGCATGAACAACTGGGCCAATGAGAGCCAGTGATGTGAGGTGTCGTCTCCATTATAAGAGGATTGCAATACCTACCCCAAAAGAAACGGATTACTTTGGTGACAAGAATGATAGAAATTTGACATGAGTCCCATATGAACAAAAAAATATTGTGATTCTGCACTTGGGAGCTAACTGCAAAAACTGCTGTGAGAAGCTGAGAGCTCATCAATAAGAAATTACTAAGGTGGAGAATGAATGGCCTGTAAGATTCAGCTATGAAAGAGACAAATGTAACGCTAGGAAACATCAATCAAGGTATTTTCTTAGATAGAAGTTAGAAAAGTTTTGATGCCATTGTACAAGGGCTTTCTTTCAAAAGCTACACATGGTAATGTCTTCAACATTTAACACAAAGATTCACAAACCAGAACAGGGCAGAGAAGTGCTGCCACAACCATTCAGAAGTGCACATTTTAAAAGAGAAGGACGTAGAAGATGAGATGTTTAGACTGATAGACAACTCTGAAAAGAGGAAAAAAAAAAAAAAGCTAAAGAAGAGTAAAAAATTCTATGAATGGCCATTGGCCTGAACATGAGCAGTGGTTTCTCACATATTAGGACAATTTGTTGGCAGAAGAGCCAATCACTGCTGAGTGACAGAGAGCAAAAGAAGAAACTGTTCAAAGTGTCTTATCCATTAGAAAACAGAGCTACTACATTAATGGTAGTGCTTGATATGTTACAGATTGCAACAGCGAGGGACCCAAGCTGACACTTTCAATTGTATGTGTGTGAGTGTGCTGGCCTGCATGTATTTATAAATAAAGTAAATAATAACAATATCCATGAAATATGAGAGAAGCCAGAAAAGCCTGCAATTTTATTTACTTTATCACATTTCAGCAATCAAAAGCAGAAAAGAGCAATTTAGAAGAGATTAGTGGGTGCTAATACTTTCCACTGCATTAGAGGACATTTTCACAGGAATACTGACAGCATGTCTTAGGGAACGACACTGATAAATAAAGACAGAGTAGTGAATCAAACGACATGCTGATCTTCTCTAGAAGAATTTCAAGGTAATGAAGCAAACTACTTCTGTATATGATGTCTGAACTGGTTGTTTTTTTTTTTCCTCACAGTGTGCTTATTCCTAAAAAAATCCAAGGCACTAATGAGAACAAGATGTAATAGACCCTTCCCTACGAGTACAGCTAACTAAGCATAGCACATACAATGCTGTCTAGGTAGGATGTCTGGCTTATAAACTTTACAGCAAACAAATTCCTAAGTTATCACATTCTTAACATATATCTGTCCACTCACATTAAATATTTTTATGAGTGAACTTTGTTAAGGAAAGTAGCTTCATGCTGTCCATATGTCAACACTAAATATTAGCAGTAACGTGTCTTCTACTCAGTGTTAACAAGAAACACTGAGGAGTCATAGAGCCCCTCTTATTATCAACTGGCATCAAATCTAGGCTGACTCTAATAGCACACAGTGACTGTGCTGGGCATGGGTGGGTTTGCTTTGTTTCTCCTGGAGGGGAATTTCTGGCAGCTAGTACAGATGCTGGTCTCACACAGATGTAGATTCACCATATAGGACTGAAAAAAGGTGAAGAAAATTTGAAGGAAAATAAAATAAGTGAGCTATTTTCCAGGAAGGACATTTAACATTGATAACAAATTCCAAGGTGTGTTTAGTTCAGCTTCTCTGGGCCTGACATCCCGATCTCACCTATGCAGAGCAGCTTGGTCCCCAAACCCACTTCAGGCCTGACTGCTCAGCATTGTTACAGCCTTGAGAGTTGAGGGAGTTTGCCTCAAGGAACTGCTATTAATTTATGAGATGAAAAAAGAGAGACTGACACTGATGCTTATTTTGCACAATAAGTCCATTCAACAGCACTCAGGGACAAGCCAAACTAAAATGAAGCTTTGCCTCTTGAGCACACATATAGGGAAGATTACAATGCACACCATTTTGTGCATCAAACACAAATCATACCACACCATGTAAAAGTGGTTCTGGGATTATTGGGAGGTCTGAGATTCCCTGGATGCACACAGGGACAGAAGAAGAACAGACTAATGAACAATCGGCCTTCTTCTCATTGAACAGCTTCCATGGCTCACACAAATCAATTTAACATGGCTGTTATGCTGCATTAAAAAAAAAAATCCAAACAAAATCCAGCACTGCTGAAACTTGATGCTTGCACAATACACGCTCTCTTGAGTAATCTGCAGCAACCAGACATTGCCACTGCATGAGTCCCATCCCTGCAAAGGGAGGTTAATACGCATCAGTGAGAGAAAGAATATTCTTTTCATTCTCTCTGCTTTGGCTGGGACGAGATGCAAAACACCAGCTTTCTTACCCTACCTAGAGAATTTCCATGTTCATGGAAAACCGTTCCATGAACATTTGTTAACTCCTTCAGCACCCCTGTACTTGGCTCCCTTTCTAAGCCCTGACTGAGTAGTGTGATTGTGCCACGGCACCATTTATTCTGAACCTAGCAGAGCCAAGTGAGGTGCTGGTCCCAGCTTTCTGAAATGCAGTGGGAGCTGCTGTTGCCCCGGGATTCCTGCAGCTCTGCTGAACGGGTGGGCCAAGAGACTGTTGTTTTGGGCAGCTGAAAGATGCAATCACACAGCTGAATTGCAGCATCTCACTTCCACAGCAGAACTGAACCCTGAGGTCAATGGGAATGGGGAGATTTCCCAACACCAGAAACAAGAATTTGCCTCCATGATAACGAGGGGCTATTGAGTCAAAGCAACCATGCTGAGGCCAACAGGGTCTAAATTACTGCATGGGACCAATCAAGAAAGATTTTTGTTCATCTTTATTTCCCTGAAGGTGGCCAGGATTTTCTGAGGGAAGCTCAGTTTGAAAGACTTTCCCTAGTCCCTTGAATACACTGCTGGAAGCTTCCCAGGGTGGTGAAAGAAATGTGGCACAACTGGCTGCAGAGGCAGGCATGTCTTATTCTGGCTGTGTAAGTGCTACTGCAGGACATGCCCCCCCAAGAGTTCAACCACTCCACACACCTTTTTTTGTCACTCAGCCATTTTACAAAAGCACAGCCAGAGTGTACCAAGGCTCACTACAAACCTGAACTGAGAGATTTGAGGAAGGTCACGGATTCATATTAACCTCCTCACACTTATCTACATTATTCAATATAAAAACATACTTTCTCCTTAAAACTGTGGCCTGGGGATCTTTGCATTTTTAAACTTGTAAACAAACATTAAAAAGGTAATTAAAATGAGGAGGACTTTTAGGCAGTTAAGAGTAAGGTAAAGTGCATTACAGAGAAAGTGGAAGAGCAAGAGCTTTGCAGAAATGTTGGATTTACTCCATGAACAATTTGGACACTGAAGCCTTAAAGTGTTTTTCTTGTTTGTATGTAATGCGAGTCTACTACATCCATAACCACAGAACTGCTTTTTTCCTATTTCCTGTCTTTAAATCTTGTCTCTGCATCTCATCTTTAAAACACACCAAACTGATTTTTTTTTTTTACACCAAAGTATGCAGTCCACTGACTGCAGTGCCTTGGAATCACACCTAAGTACTATTTAAAAATGTTTTGTGGACTTATATGGAAGATCAAGAGTAAGGAAATCTGGGATTTGAGACTAAGCCAGCAGAATTTTCCATTTCATTTGCTAGCATAAAAAAACTTCATTTATCTTCTGAAAAACCCACTCATTTCCCATTGTCAGATAGCATGGCTGCAAATGTACACTGTGCCTCTGCAGTTGTTGAGTGCAGAGACTGCTGTATCCAGATTTGCAGCTGCACAGCCAGATGGCTCTAAGTGAGATGCCCCGTTGCGCAACCAATATGGGCAGAAGAAAAGAGGAGTATTAGAGAAGAAATCCTAAAGGTTTCTTCAGGAGGAATTTCACTTGAGTAGCTACAGTCCTGTTTCTAAGCTCAGAATGGGGAGCTGGGGTGAGAGGACATGACCATGCAAGCCCATGAGGAGCCCTGCCAGTGGAAGTCCAGGACAACAGACCCCTTTTCAAGAGTATAGGCAGCAGATTATCACCACCACAAACCCCTTCCTTCATCGGACAAAGAAGGACTTCCTCACTAACATACAAAATCTCATCACTTTGAGTGAATATTCAACTGCTGCAGTGCTGGTAGAATTAGAATTTGCTGTAAAGGAGGAGGCAATGTGCCAGCTCATAAAGCCTGACAACTCAAGGGCAATTCCTGCTGGATTCGATCAGCTGAGGTTCAGAGATTGGCCACATGACAACTGCCACTTACCAACCAAGAAAACAGTTATTTTTTCATGCTGATTTAAAGCCCAGATGATCTCTCCAGATGATTCATAACCAGTAATACTGGAGGAGTATAAAACAAATCTGAACCTCCTTCCTTCAGTGAGAAAATGAATTTTTTCTCCCAAGATTGCTGTGATGCTCCACACTGTCATTCAGGATACCCAGATTCTCTGGCTTTGACTGGTCATTTGGCAGGGAGACCTGAGTTGTTTAATTATTTCTCAAGAAGGAACAAAATTACAATGGATGGTGCATTTGGAAGGCAGAAAGTCAGGAACTAATGACAAGTTTGCAAGTTGCTGAGCAAAATCTGCTTCCTGTGATAACTGTTTGCTGCTTTTTTTAATATTATCTGTGATGCCAGAGACTGATCTGCACCCGCAGAGGCAAAGACAAGGAGGACAGTAATTGCATAAGTACTGTTGCAGACTCTTCTTACTCTTTACACAGGGAGGGACTTGCTGAAAGGCAATGCGCAAACCAGTAAGACATGAAGTGCTGTCCTCCATCAAACTAGTTTGTACCCAAGGTCTTGAAGGGCAGCAGCATCACTGCAAGCAGTTTCAAAGGCCTCTGCTGTTTTGCATTATGAATGACAGCCTAAAATGAGGTCGGCTTTTGTCTGCAACAACTATTTTAGCAGACTCTCAGATAGCTCCTCTCAGACTACAGGGTTTTGTTCGATGGGTGCACAACAAATGAAATGGACCAAAGCTTACTACAAAGAACTCGGTTTCTGCTTCTGTTATAGCTGAACCCGGGGTACTTTTGTAAGTTTTGGTCTAAATGTCACATATGCACAACATAACAGAACAATATTCACTTCTCTAACAGCACCTTGCACTCCAGTGTAGGAATGTAGGAAGTGAAAGAACTCTATGAAGAGTCTTCAGAGCCTGAGGTCAAGATTTAGAGGGTGTGGTAATGCTCCAAACCCATTTTCGATCCTTTCAAGGCCACTGCAATGACATAAAAGTGTTACTGCATCAGATCTAGGCATAGGCTTCAACTATTTCTATGACTAAGGCTCCCATGTTCAGAATAGCAGAGACTTGACACAGGGCGAGTCTAGTATCTACTCTGCCCCATTAAAAAGTAATGCTTTCAGTTTTCCTGAAAGCATTGAACCAGCCTGCTATTGATAAAAAATACATGTGCCATGCAAAATGGTGGCACAAGTCTTTGAGTTGCATTACTGCATCTGCTTAAAACAGCAAAGGTAAAAGCTGAGAACCCAGCAGCAAGGAAGAGCACTGTAATTCTCTGAAGGCCAGGTGAAGGGCAGGTTATGGACAACAAGGAGCAATCCAATTTGGTTACACTAGCTAAGGTAAAATTTACAATGGCTATCAATCCTCATGCTTTAAGGCATAAACTGAGCACCATCTGGGGCCAGAAAGAAATTTCCCTCTGTGGTACACTATAACACAATTGGCTGCGTGTATTTCTTCCTCTGAATCATCACATATTGGTTACTGTCAGAGACAAGATACAAGACTGTACGGATCACTGGTCTGTTCCAAAGCAGCAATTTCTGTGTCGTTCATTTTCTTCGCAGTCCTTACAGACTGCAATGATGTTATTAATGCCGCAGCAGTCATTTTCCAATATATGGTAATAGACTTTCTGAAACAAACACCGATAGAAACTTAAATGACTCCAACAACTAATCAAACGCACTAGTCTACATTTTTATGGAGTCTGAATGATTTATCAGGTCTGTTTTAGAAAACAAATATCCCAATCTAATTACTTGCATTTTTGAATTACACATCAAGCACATTATCTTGCATTGAATTTAACAATTGCAATAGTATGAAGAAAAAAAAGCACCAATGATGTTTAAAAAAGTAATTTGGAATTCAGCTTTGAATTTATTTTAAATAAAAGAAGTAAGTATTGTCTTCCTGACTGAGATTTATTAACACTCCCCCTTTCCATTATCTGAACATTTTACTTGCCCTAAAGCACATCTGTAAAGGCAGTGAGAGACTGCATGCATTTTCTATATCCATAAATTACAGATGTTGCTCTGAGCTACTCATCTATCAAGGCAATTTTGCATAAGAGTAAGACCAACCTGAAAAGTATCCATCTAACAGAGAATATAGAAAATAATTAGTAAAACGTGCAGTCTGCAGACCTAATTTGCCTTACCAGGAACATTCTTTACTCAAAGCTTTATAATGGGGTGTGACAGAACACAGAGAAGCAAAACAAAGCCCAAACAACACTTCTGAGTATCAAAACAAAGAATCTGATGCCTCAGTAACATGCTATTGTATACACACATAGCTATAACTAACTCAGTAAAGAGGATATAGATAATTTTAGCACACCTTCTGTGTTGAGCAACTTACACCAGCTATTTTCCAATAACATCATGTCATATATTTTATGGGTTAGCATATCTGCTGTAGTTTGCCTATTTACATCAGTATTTTGCTTCTTGAACATGCTGTGTGCACCTACTGAAGAACAGAAGTCTTATATGTAACATAATATGTGATTATCCTGAAGTTGAAGTGTACAAAACAAAAAGGGAAACAGAGGACAAAATGCAAGCAGGGGTTTTACAAGGAAAGATTTTGCCGTCCTGCATCTTAACCTTTTCACTTCCATAGGCAAATGAAAATTGAATAAATGCTGAGAGAGCAGATAACAAGATTAAGAACACAGAGACTCTTCTAGGTTGGATAAAATACACAACATGACTTAGCTGAGCAGAAAGAGGGAAAACAGTATTTGTATGGTATAAAAGAGAGACACACGCTCGAGCACTTAATGCCAATCACATGCTTATCCTAAACAGGAGACAAATACTGCATTGCTACATTCAGAGCTGGCTGAACGGAAAAAAGACACAGGTTTTGTGTCCAGAAAAATGTCCCTTCTTCTCTGCAGTTTGCATTTCAGAAATCATAAAATACCCTGGGCTCCCCCAGGTTCTCTCCCTTGCACAATCTCTGCAAAATCCACTGCTCTCCTTTGCTTTGTAACATCTTTTTCCAAAGATGAAACGACACGTTTCTAAGGCTATAACACATGCTGTTGGTTTTCTTTTCCTCCTTACCAAAACAGAAATCTTCTCTGGAAAGAAGAGTACTTTAGTTCTGTTCTGACTTATGCAAATAGAAGAGAAAATTATATGGAAGCAGCTGTAACACATGATACAACAATAGTTTAGGTTTGATTTCCCCACAGTGAAGTGAAGAATGCCTTATGAAATGAGGGAAGGAAAATGAAACACACTAGAGTAGGAAATTATTATCTACTTCTTATAAAATTATTTCCAGCTAGAAAAAAAAGTGGTTTATATCAGTGCGTCCATCTTTCAGCTCCAAGGAACCAAATTAAAATTTCTTGACCACCCACACTGCATCCATTAGGCAAGACTTTCAAAAGTGGGTGACTGTTAGACTTACATCTGCATGTAGGTACTTACATGTTCTGATTTTCTTAAATGCTGAGCAGTTAGTAGTCCTCTACAGATTAGAACAAGAATTTCTGGTAACCAGAGAGGCAATCAAAAACCCAAACAAACAGCACTTAGTTTTTGTTTGTATCATTGCACTGTTTGGAGTCCATCTGTACAATGCACAAGAGGTGCAAACACACCTGCTGAACAGAGACAGGCACTGCCTGTTTCAAGTGTGAGCACATTTTTACCACCACAGAATGCCCAGCTCTTGTAGAACAAGAGACCAGAGCTAGAATCATACCTGATTTTCTGGAAATTAGTGGCAGTAAGATGCAGGGTATATTCCCCAAATAAGCACTTTAAAGGTTTAGTGGTGCAACAGACTTACATTTAAACCTTCTATTTAAAACATTACTGTTCTCATACAAGTGAACCACTCTTCTTTAGACTTCCATACAACCAGCCTAGCAAGAGGGAAGATTCTGACCACTGCATTGTTTTCATCATAACAATAAACATATTTTCTTGATGATACAAATAGGAAAAAAAAAAAAAAACAAACCAACACTGAAAACCCCTGAACCTTTTTTTATTCCATTTCTCTCTTTTTTTTTCCCCCTCACATAGCAAGTAAATTTCACAAGAAGGTTAGTCATGAAACCCTAAAAATAACATTTACAGGAATAAAGTCAAAACCCGAAAAGGTAACTAATCATCTACTGTAAACACAAAGAAATTGAGGGCCATTTAAGTGAGGCAACATCTTTGATCCACTGTCTCTCATCACCACTGAAATCTGAGAAAACATGTTGTGTGTCCCCTCAGGAAACTGAAATACAGTTAATTAAGGAACAGATTTTTGCCTTTTGATCCTTCTAATAATTCTCCCTCTTCCTCACTGACATGTACACAGAGCGATAAGAGAATGAAGGGTTTAGGTCATTGTTGCTAGAGGCATTCTTTTCTACAACCCTTCCCTCCTACCGTGCTATGAAGAGCTTTCAGCTCTTGTCTGTCCTCATTGCATATTATCCGTCTCATACTCACACTAATACTTACAAATAAGGAATGTGGTTGACCTGGCAACAGGATGTTCATTTCCTATTTTATCCACCATTTCTTTTAATAACATTAGTCTCGGCTAACTAGAGAACAGTTCTAGCATTGCAGTTTTGCATGTGTCTAGTTATTCCAAGTACAAATAGCAATCCCCAAAGCACTCTAGGTTGTGAGAAACTTCACTTCAAGAACATGTTTCCGCCAAACAGGAAAATAGACGAGCATAATCAAAACCTTTTGTCTAACTTATATAATTCAGTATTACTTTAGGACTTTATTTCAGTATTACTTTAGGATTTTTTTCCCCAATATGCTTACCTAGAATCAAAAGGACTGAGAATTATGCTCTGCAAAGAATTCTCTGGGCAGGCAGGAGTCTTGTGAGAGGAAGAAAAAAAAAGGAGTCCTTAGACTAGGGAAAGCAAGTGACCTATCCAGGACAGACTGATATATGAGAAATCTCTGATCAATGCAAAGGCCCAAGGAGATTGATGTGATAGTGCTGTAAGTAAAGGAAGATCACATCCAATCTCTCCCAGCCTTGAAAGCGTTCATTTGGGGTGTCTAACCTGAGGGTAATTTACAAGGCCTTGGCTCTTCAGAAAGGATGATATGCATCAACTGAATGCCTGTATTTAACAAATCTCCTGAGAAACACAGCAAAACAGGATGGTGAACTCATGTTCCCATTATGCTATGATTATTTTGCTCATATTCTATATCAATCCCTGGAAAAGAGGAAGAGGAAGGGTATATCTCATGGCCGTCTGCAACTTCTGCGTGAGGGCAAACAGAGGGGCTGTCACTGCTCTCTCCTTTGTGGTGACCAGTGACAGAACCTAAAGAAAAGGCCTGAAGTTGTTTCAAGGGAAATTTTTGTTGGACATTAGGAAAAATTGTTTTGTTTTGTTTTCCCAGAAGGTGTTTGGGTACCAGAATGGGCTCCCAGGGAAGTGGTCACTGCACATGTTCAGGAAACATTTGGACAACACTCTCAGGAAAATGGTGTGGTTATTGGAGTTATCCTGCACAGGACCAGGAGATTAACTTCAATGATGCTTGTAAGTTTGATCCAAACCAGGACGTTGTATAGTTCTATGATTTTGTACAGCTCTAATGATTCAGTTTGCATTTGCCATGTGACTCAATGCTCTGAGAAAGACAGCATCAAGATGCAGTTAGTGCCATCATAGGCAGCCTGCACCACATCTTCAGCTTAATTTCTTATTTCAAATAAGCAGCACTATAGATAAGCTCTGATTGCTATCACAAGTACCACCCTGCTCACAAGGCATTCAAACCCTTCCAGACTATCTTGGCAAGATTTATAGACAAAACCATGAAACTTAATGCAGCTCTCCTCTTCTAAATAGAGACTGGCAATCCCCAAGGCTGTTTGTGGGAGCTGCTGTGGTGGGTACATAATGGTTGCCTACACAGTAAGACAGCACCAGCATCTAACTTTGTGCAACATATGTAAGAGTATTCAGTTCTTTTTGGCCCAAAGTACTTAGAAATCAGAATAAACATTTTATTTTGCTTGATTACTCCCCCAACTCTTACCAGTTAATCAGGCTGTTATGCATGTCTTTGACATACGTAGCAAAGAAGTGTAAAACCCAACAACATATTTTCCTTTAAGCTGAAATTTTGCATCACCAGGTTCTTGCAAAAGTGCATTAAAAGATAGCTAATTTGAAGGAAGTGTTTGCCAGTAATGGCTGGAACAGAGCCAGAAAGCTACACTTTACAAAGATTTTAATAGCTATGAAATGTTTGGTACTTTGTGATGAAATTAGCGAACAGGCTAATTTTTTCTCTGTAGGAGACTACACTCAAAAACCTGCAGGTGTGAGACCTGAGTGTATGAGTATGCTTGCCTACACCTGAAGCCATTTTCCCCACCATGCAGTTTGAGCAGCACTGCTCTGTTTAGGAGCACTGAGAAGAAGCATGTCTGTAAGTCAGGATTTTGAGAAGTATCAGCATCATACTGTGATGAACGTGCACCACATCAGCTCACCCTCCTGCCTGCCTCTAGACTACAGCGTCTGTTCTTCTCAGAGATAATGATTGAATTTGATGGCTATATCCTCCAGAGTCTCCTCCCTTCAGCATTGCTTCACACCTGAACAAACCCAAGTGTGAAATGCTTCCACTCTGATTTGGTAGCAGTTAGAATGCCATCTTTACAGGGTATGAAAAACATTCAAGACAGCAAAAGTTCAATCTCTGTACGCAGTGACTTGGTAGGTCCATAGCAACTACATAAAAACATCTTCAATTTTTGCATTAGCAGCATTACTTTTAACACAATATCTACCAGTCTACCCAGGGGCTTCCTTGCCAATAGAGCTTTCCAAATAAGACATGACATTGGCAATAAGTAAACCTATGTGTTATCAAAACCAATCCTAAAATAGCTATAATGCATAGTTGGTAAGTCCTTACCAACATTTATCAACAGAAATCTCCCATAGGAATTAATCCAAAAATGTTCAAAGTACACAAAAACTGTTAATTGATAAGGAAAATCAGATTTGCAATTACAGGCAAGTTTTCTCTTTGCATAAAATTTCCTCTCTTACATTCTTTTCAGTCCAGAAGCAAACTGATGCAGGAAAAAGTCCCATGGAAGTACCTCACCATTCTATTCTGGAGAGAAAAAAGTTGTCATTATGTTATTGACATAAGACATACCTTCACTAATCTAGAATTTTTTTCAGGTCCTTATTAATAAAACTCTTCACTAAAATGTCAAATAAAGCATGTTTGTCTGAAAGGCATATCCAATCTTTTCCCAAGGTACTGCTGGTGTCAAGACCATCTGCTCAGCACCTTTATGACCATTTATGGCTTATGCCATTACTACAGCAGCTGAACTTCTCCTGGCTACAAGGCCTTTTAAAAAACTTTCTAACCAATAGGGTGACGTTAAAAGCTTACAAGAATTTGCTTAAGCCAATTGTTGAAACTACATATTGACTGCTTCTAGCAATGTTTGCTTGTTGTAGCTTAAAAGCAATGGATAAATCTTCATTATTAAACTTACATTTTTCTATTATCTTGCTTGCCATTATTTCTAAGGCCTATATCTACACAGCTCAAAAACACAGTCTTATTGTTTCTTCTCCTTGCATATCTGTATTCTTGCATTCTTCTATCCTGAGATCTGCTTTCACACAGCTTCTCAGAGTTTTCTACCTTTTTTATTTCCCACAAGTCCTGTCTCTTCCTCATAGCTCGTCTCATGCCTTTCCAGGCACCACCCCTTGCTAGAACCAGAAAAGGAGGGAGCATGCCACTCCCGCAGCTGTGTTTCTTGACAAGGCAGCTCCCTTTCTCTCCCAGGGAAAATAAAGGAGTAAATGAGGCAAAAACATGGGCCCTCTCTGCTCATCTTGATAGGGAAGGAGATGATACAGCTGTTCCCCGCAATGCCTACTTTAATCGAGGTGTGAGAAAGAAAAATGGTCATCAGAAACACAGATCCCTACTGAGCAAGGGAAATTAATTCACCTATATTTATACCTGGTTCACCTTTTTCCATATGTCCTCAGGAAAATCAAAGGAGAATTATTTCTATGGGCTCCAACTGGTTATTGCAATACTCTTAAACCATTGCTGCAGTTTTCAACAGCAGAAACCTCTCAGTTTTACCCATGGCTGCCCCAAGAAATTCTTAGCTGCACTCTGGAATCCTTGTTCCTGGACAGCAGCAAGTCCTGCTGAATGCAGACCATGAACTACAGAAACATGGTGCCCAGGTCAGGAGGAAATCCTTTCAAAATACTAGTATTTAGCAGCAGACTATAGAATTCAGAGTTAGTTAACTACCATAGCAGAAGATTTTTTTATTTAGTCTATTATTAGCTAATTGCAGCTAATCACTTCTAACTCTTCAGTATTATCTGTTCTTATAAAATAATTTCTTTGAATGTGGTAACCATCACTATCTGTAAATTTAGTACTTTAGCAAGACACTTTTGTTATTTTCCTACTTAGAGAAGGAATTGTACAGAATTTCTTAGGGCAAAGAGAGGGGAGGAATACTTCATAAATGGTCTCCATCCCCTCTCTAATCTCCTTGTTCAAAATGCAGGATTGAACAGCATTTGGAGTAAGAGTCTCTTTAGCACTTAGCCCTAAAGATGGTCATTTTAATAGTCACAAAATCTGTGGAGGAAACAGGTGAACTAAAATATTTAATGGGAGGCTTGCATTCTACTGAGTTCCACAGGGACCACGTGCTTTTACATCCTATATCTAAACTTCTGTTGAAGGTGGTTTAGAATTTCCATTTCAATTAATGCATAGCTTTATCAGTGCTCTTTCCAAAACCACATCCATTATATGGGGAAACTAGATTATATAAACTCAATTTCAAGATGTTAATCATTGTCTGGGAAAGGCAAGCATCTATGAAGTTACAAAGATTATTCTGTAGCATCAATAACAGACTACTATGTAATCCCCAGTATCATCTCCTATCCAAAATTTGCTTTCAGATAAGCCACATTTTATAAAGAAGCTGGAACTGGAGATTTAGGGTAGTTCTAGGCAACATTTCTGTTAAGCACCTTGGTGCTTTCTTTGTGGAGTTTTGGATTTGAAATCTCTCTAGAGAGACAGTTTGGAAGGTTAGTCATTGTTTCATTAGTACTGGTCTCAACCAGTATCTGGATTTAAAGATTCACAAGTAGGTATATATTCAAGAAATTCTCAGAGGAACTTACTACCAGTAACTGAATATGCAAAGTTCAGAAAATTTCTCATCCTGCCTCACTGCAGCTTCTTCAGAGATTTTCTTCTTTTGGCAAAAACAAATGCAAAGTAAGCAGGACTACATGCTGTTCTTCTACCTCCATGCCTAAAGAGAATAATCCAGAGGCAACTATAAAATCACTTCCCTTTTCAGTTCCCAAACTCAATACAGACACACCTAAGAACATATGCAGGTAAGGACACTCTGAAAAAACAGTAATACCATTAACTATGAAAGTTCAGTGAGGTGCAACTTAGGAATGCACACAGATGGTTTGGGTATCAGAGCTGTTAGGGACCAACATCTGCTCAGAACCCTGGAAAAATCAGGATCATGCACACAGTTTGGAAGCAAAGCTTAAGTATCCTAAGCCATGTGGAGTTTTTCTCAGCTTCTAAGGAAACCACCCTCCCTAGCAGACTATGATTGTTTAGTCAGCCCACAATCACTACTTGTTGGAACAGCACACAGACAACAGGCAGAAACAAATGTTTAGTAGGGGGATTGGGGTGGAAGAAAGCAATTTGCCACTCGCCAATTACTAGCTGTTCTGAACTATTACTATGAGAGCTTTAAAGGACTCCATTAGATTGATTCTAAGCCAAACCACTGCACTAAAAATTACAGGTCACTTATTCTGATTTGGTATTGCTTTACAACAAATTCCATTTTTTTCCTAATAACTGCAGTTTTGCTCATGGATGGCTGTTTTAACCCATGGGAAAGCAAGCTGTTCTGTGTAGGTTATTATATCACTGGGAGTGGCAATATGGGGCCAGCTCCTACTTCCCCTCACCTCTGGCAAGGACAGCTATGCTGGCAACTACTCCTGCCCCACTGAGCAAGAAGAGAGCTGGATTATGTAGGCAGCAGTTACCTGGAGGGGAAAGGAAGGGTTGCTTACATCAGTGCTTCTCCTCTCCCCACAGCAGCAATAGCATTCCTGTCCTGGCCTTCATCCTCAGAGCAGAGAATCACAACTTTGCCTTCACATCTGAGCAGCTGACTTGTGGCTCACAGCAAGGCAGCTCAAAGGAAGCATACTGAAAGCATTAATTTTTGTATTTTATACTAATATATATACAAGTACATAAACAGACCAACAATTTCTAGTTAAAAATCTTCTATGGCATCTAAAAAACTAATTGTTATGCTGGGAGCAACCATGATGAGAAATTTTTCTCTTTAATTCATAACAATCCTGAAGAACAAAGTCATCCAACATCCAGGGAAACATCAGCCCCAATATTCTTAGCAAAATTAATTTATGTCAGTTGCAAGTAATTTTATTTTCTGGGAAAATAATTCCATTTGTATCATGCCAAAAACAATGGAAGGCTACAGGTATTCCTCAAGGAGACTGGTTCTTTCCCTTCTGAAATGAGATGAGTCAATAAGAAGCTAATTAGAAAGCCAAGGAGAGTGGCCCAAGTGGGGATACAGACTATAAGCTGTATTTGCACCATCACCTTTTGTCTCTTTAGACGTAAATTCAGTATTCCAGGTCCCAGGCCACTTGCTGTCTAAGGAAATGTGGTTAAATCCTGAGTGACCACAGGAAGGAGAAGAGACAGGAAATCCAGTTGCACAGCTTTTAAAGAAATCCTTACCAGATCTCTCTCAGACCACAGTACTTGTTCTCTCTTGCTTTATTAGCTGGAGATAATGTGAATTTACTGGGAGTTAGCTATGGATAAGAGGAAAATTTTGATAACAGAACAAAACATATAAAATCCTGGAGATCCTGCTGGTAGGGGTACCCAATATTTTTTTTTTTTTCAGTTAGCAGGTAGATTTTAATTCTACTGACACAAACTCCCCTGCCCAAACAGCCCTCCATGGCAGGTATCTAATTAACAATGCTGGCAGTGGTGTGGAGGATGAGCCTGCCTCTAAGTTCAGCTCTACCCCATGGCAGAGGCATGCTTTATTACTAATGGAACGGTTTTTTGCTGACCACGGACTAGAAAGAGACTTCATCTGGTTATATATGTATGTGTTTGTTAGTAGAAACAAAAACATCTATCAAAATCCACTGCTGCAGGTCTGCACAAAGAGCCTCACACCTAAATACTAAAAAAGAACAGGAGAGAAATTCAGTAATACCGTGGTGCAACTAGGAAATAGTAATGATAGTGTATTTATTCTCATAGTGTGCAAGAAGTATACACAATATTATAGCAATTGCAATCAGGCAGAATCAGAACCACAAAATCCTACATTCTAATAGAACCATGTATTTACAATACATCATGTAACAAATATTTAACCTGCTCTTGAGAGATGTCACCGAAGTAAGCTTCGGTTTTCTTTCATTCTGGAATTTCTACTTGCTGAGGAAGAAATGTATCCCAGGGCACAATTCCTCTTGTTCGCCTCTATTTCCATTCATTCCCACCCCTATTTTTATTCCAGCCACCTTGCTTGTTCCTGCTCTCTAATTCCCTTGGTTCAATCTCAGCTCTGCTTGCCCCCACCCTGCCATGCACCAGACATTGGTCCCCCTTCCTCCTGCAAAGACCCTCCCCTACTTTCCCTCCACTTTCCAGCTCCTACCCCTCCCTCCTTGCTCTCCCCAGTTCCTCAGGCCTCTCCTGTGGCTCCTGCACCCAACCCTCCCAGCTCTGCATGCGGTCATGCCAGCTTTCCTTCAGGCTGCCATGGCACAAGATCTGAGAAGACAAAGGGACAATCAGTCCTAGCACTGCACAGTTCTGGAGTGGGAAGAGATTAAAAACACAGAGCAAACAACTTGGACCCCAAAGTTCTAAGTGCATTCAGCTGAGCAGGCACCAAAAACACCTGAAGGGACGGAGCTTGCGGTGTGGACACACAGAATCTTTACAGCCCCAGGGCAATGTGCTCACACGTACTGAGACTTACAGCTCCTACTTAAACACGTTCTTCCCTGCCCCCCAAACTTAAAGCTGATCACAAAACTGAACACTTCTGTGAATCCTGTACTCAGCCATTAGGTTCTGACAAGTCTGCCTTGCTGTGCAGGCTAGCTTAGATTTTCAAAGGCTTGCAAACTGACCAATAATGGAGAGCTTAACATAGCTGCATCTAGATTTGGATGGATGCCCTGACAAATATCAAGTCTCTGCTTGAAATCTGGCTAGAGCTTCAAAAACATAACAGGTATGCATTAATTTCAAGATAGGCAAAACATCTTTACTCCTTAACCTTGTTCTCAGAAATGGACAAACTTACTTGAAACTCTCCCACAAAGCCACCTAACTGAGGCAGATGCTTGGCCTGAAAAAAATTAATCCCAAATGCTTACAATTGGAAAACTTATATACAATTTAAAACGAAGTCACCCACACAAGCAAATCAAAAGAAGGAATTAATCCACTACTTCCCATGGGAAGGCAGGTGTTCAGCCACCTCCAGAAGAGCAGGACCCCATCACACTTAATGGTGACTTGGGCAGACAAATGCCATCACTCTGAACATTCTCCCCGCTTCCTCCATCTTTCCCCCACTTTATATACTGAGTATGATGTCACATGGGCTGGAATATCCCCTTGGTCAGTTTGGATCACCTTTCCTGGCTGTGTACCCTCCCAAACTCCCAACTTTCTCACCAACATCTCTGTATAGAAAGCAGAAAAGGCCTTGACTCTGTGCAAGCTCTGCTCAGCAGTAACAAAAAATATCTCTATATTATCAACTCTGTTTTCAGCATAAATCCAAACCACACCCCCGTGGTAGCCACTGTGAAGAAAATTAACTCTACCCCAGCTGAAAAGCAGCAAAGGGGAATTTGCTTTCACTATTAAATTTTCCTTATCTCAACCCATGAGTTTTCTAGCTTTTACCCTCCTCATTTTCTTCAAGTGGCTGCATGGGGTTTAGCTGATGGCTGGGGTTAATCCATGATAGGTTTCTATAACAGAAAACACCAGCTTACACTATCTTTACTCATAATTAGACCATATATACTCCTCTTTTTAATTGCTTTTTCCTCTTTCTTGTTATTACATCTACTGTAAACCTCACCCTTGAAAATTTATGTCAACACTCTTTTGTCCTGCTGGGGGAATAGGCCAGCCCACGAGGTATTTAAACAGATTCAGTGGCCAGCTTTTTAAGAAGGCACAGACTGTGACTTGTATTAAAGATTCTCTGTATTTCTTCTCCCAGGTTTCTTCAAAAGACTGAAAAGGGTTATTTAGAAGACAAAGCATGTAAAGATATCTGTGTGTGGTCAGATTTAGCAAACAACTTGAAAGAGTAAGGAATTAAATGAGGATATGTTTCCCTTTTGTTCAATGTTCTCATGACAATTCATTCTGAGGATTCTTGGCTCACCACTGATGTTAGTATGATTTGATGGTCCTTAAAATAGAGCACAAATGGCTTCTCTTCAAAGCTGAACGTGATTATTTTTCCCATCTCCTCTTCTGAGGTATGAACTTCAGAGAAAAGATGTAAAAACAATTTAAGAAATCATCTGTGTATGTCACGTGCATATCTTTGTCATCTAGGTCTCCACAGAGCAAGAATTCACATCAAGAGTTACTGAAATTATGAGGTTATCCACCAACAAGGCTTCTTTGATAGAAAAGACATGTTCCAGTTACCCAAAATTTCTACTGGAGGTTATTTTAATGTGAAAAGGCCTATCTTAGGTTTCTTTGCAAACAAGCAAAAAATATTAGCAGGCATGCTCCTACTTCCAAACAGTTCTCCAGGACCTTCATATTCCCACTGTCATTAAGGGTGATTTCCTCTGACTATCAGTAAAACCTGTGGTGCAAGGCAAAGCTGAACTGCCACAGAACTTTTTGCATATGGGCTCTGCCGAACATTCTCAAGAGTAGCACTGGAATATTATTAAAGATGTTACAACCTCGCCAGTACTCTTATCCTTCAATAATGCCCGCATAAATCTCAAAAATCATGATTCAACTGCTGAAACAAATTGATATATTTACCAGAACAGAAAAGATACCTTAAAATGGGTGGTATAGATCAATACATCCATTACAATGGGTCACAATAACCTGTTTATAACTTTCTGTTGTAAAGGATGTCCCCAGATTAAGCAGCCTAAGACCAAACAAAAATTACCAAAGATTTACCTAATTACCTTTTGAGGCAGTTTCTGTTCAAACAATATAGGATATTTCAGAAACCTCTACAGCTCTGTGAATGTTATGAAGATTCTGTGAAAGTAGTACAAATAAAAAAAAATAAATGAATAAAACATTTCCAGTAACATGGAATTCTCTTTACTCAAACTTTCCCTAGTCAAACTTTTTAAAAATAGGTTATAAAGTCTCCTAATTATAGAGTACTGAACCTCATTCAGTCAATCACAGCTCTGGATCCTCTCAGAATAAACACTACACTACTGATAAACGTACAATATTCTTCTTACTATCATTTAGCTCCTTATATGAGCAAGGGCATAACTAAGGTGCTTGATGCTGATCTATGCAGAATACTCATGCTTAAAGAAGTCACTGTCAATATTTCACATTGCTGGATGAAGTGTAACGAACACTAATGAAGAACTTTGTCATGGTTTTCTAAAGAAGTCTAATAGCCTGGGAATCCTGACACTGAACATATTACTTCATTCAAATCTTGTTTTCCAGTCCTTCACCTCACCTACCCACCTTTGATTCTAGTCAGAAAAGTTAATCTATTTTTTTCCTCTATCAAATATATAATTATTCTACTCTCAGGAGTCTGTTGCCTGAATCCAGACTCTATTTCATACACTCAAGTACCTATCTGGAGGAGGCAAAGCAAAACAGACAACATGCAGTACCATACTTGCACAATACAGCAAGGAAACAGGACATTAAAATTACATGTTCTCATTTGTTCAACAACTATTAGCGTTTTCACATCCTGTATTATAGTTATATGTGCTTCTGTAATGCACATAATCCTCTTCCCTTTGGGAAGCTTCAGGAAACACACTTGTTGATTCACACCAAAGCAGAGCATTATTAAATAAAACTAGTATTTGTGTGTGAATGTGCAACAAGAAGCAAGTAAAGTGGATCCCAAAAGAGCATCTTGCTTATTTTTGCATTTCTAGTTCTGCTGAGTTTATTCAAAATGCTTCCCAGTTACAGGAGATCTCACAGCGCAGCTATTACACTTTGTGCAGGCATGCCATTCAAATTAGGTAATAAAACCTACAAAGTAGTAAGATTCTAAGTCTCAGTATTTGGTATTGCACAAAGATTCTATAATAGCTTTTTAAGATACTTGAATGAGATGAACAGAATAACCCAAATAAATATACAAAAGGGGCAGCTCTTAGTAGCCCTGTCCTACTTTTAATGCTCTAACAGCAATGCTATTCTCTACCTCCCCTGTAGCAGATTTCACTTTTCTCCCTTCTTTGTAGCATGGCTAATAAGTTCTGGGTTAGAGCAGTTTAGACCTCAGGCTACCAGTATGTTGAAATCAATTATGCAAAGCCCATTCATTTTGATACAATGTACTAAACTGCTGCTGTCACCGCAGTAGAATGGCTGCTCAGATTGTTGTTTTGGGTTTCTCCCCACCCCCTTTTCTTTTTATCATTACAATGTCTTCAACCATTGGCAAAGTTGGCATTCTTTGCTGAATATACTGCCTCCTACCTAGAATGCAATACACACTTCAAGATTAATCAAAACTGACTTGAAAGCTTAAAACATGAATTCTGTCTGTAGCATGAATTTTGGGCACAATAAGATTAAGAACCCGATTCATTGAGTATATCAAATTACTAGTTTGGTTACAAATGACAATTCCAAGATTAAAGAAAGAAAATTCTCTAAAAGTGTAAGACTTGCAAAAATTAGGACCTTCTTCAACTTTTGTTTTTAAATGTATAGACAATGTGTGCATTACTAAGATACTGAGATAATTATTTCCCTATAAATTTAAGATGTAAATGGATACCATACAGTTATAGACACAGTTATGGATAATAAATAGTTCTTAAAACTGAAAATGACATTAGCTGTCTCAGATTGTCAAATTTATTTTTCTAATAATCATCCATTTCAATGACAATCATTATTCTTACATGAAAATAGAATTTATAATAATAGAAAAATGAACAATAGTAAAAAAAAAACCCCAAAAAACTAAAACAGACTGAAGAAACATTGTGACTATATATATATATATAAAAGGATTTTTAAGATACCAGAACCAATCCAGTAATTCAAAGGCACTATAGGCAGACTTCTGAAAGGTACTATTCAAGTTGCAACATTGGTAAGAAATCTTTTTCCTTTTTGAAAAAAGTGAACCTGTCTCTGTCAGTTTAGTACACCCAATCAGCTCAACAGAGGGTCAGACAGGAACCAGAAAGGAAGAGGGAGCAGGACTACCCTTTCTGGCAATTGCAAACCATTTCATTGGCACAGCCAACTCATGCAACCTTCACATCCTACCTTACTAAAGGCCGTGAAAAAAGACATGAAAATACACTAAAGTCACTAAACATAATGAACTCAAAATGCACGATTCAACACTACATCTTATTCAGAAAATAACAGCCCTTAGAACTCTCTTTAGCCCTCAAAAGAAGTAAAAAGTTGTAGCTAAAGAATCCCAAGTAGCTTATATGTTGCCAGGGAGATAAATTCAGAGAGAAACAGGAAACAAAGCTTGTCTATAAATGTGAGGTACTAATGTGGAAGGAGGAGCATAACTTTCAATTTGCAGATCCCGAGCTTATAAAAAAGACCCCAAACAAAGGATACACAAAGAACACCTCCGGAGGGCTGCTGAAAACAAAGTATAAGTACTTCACTACAAAACAGAGCGTTTATTTCCAGGTACATTATTTCTGACAGCAAAGTCAGTATCAAAAGCATCTGAGTTCCCTGATCTGTTCTTGATTTGCTTTCCTTCGTGTCTCCATATGCAGACCATTGTTCCCTGCAAGGTGCCAATGTGACTGAAATGTCCCAGATTAAAATAGACAAAACCCCCTTCTAATTAGACTCAATAATTGTGACATGAATGCTTTCCAATAGTAAGAATGATACAGCACCTGAATACAGAACAGAGAAATGCTCAAACTAAGTCATGCACTACATAAAGAAAGGCTGCAAAGTTAGAGAGTAATTTCTCTCTAAATGTACAGTGCTGAGTTTCAAAGACTACGTTTCTAAAGGCCTGCTGAACAGATGAGCACACAGTGCAATTATTCTGAGCCTAAGTTACTCATTCACAAGGATTCAACAAACAGAAAGCACGCAAACTAAAAGGATCACCCTGTGACCAGCCACATGATGAGCTTGGACACTGCCAGTTGCAAAGTTATGCAAAGTCTGGGAAAGAAAGAAGGTGCAACAGGCCACGGGAGAGCTATGTCCACTGTAAACACCGCGGGAATGTAAACACAGCGCAGCATAAATGCTGTGGGTGTTGGCAGAATGCAGCTCCGCTGCTGGGGGACCAGCCTGCCAGCACTGCAAAACTTGTTCCTTTCCCATCTCCCAGCCTCCCCCAAACCCTTTCAATTCAATCTCAAACTGCAATGATCATTAAAAACAATGAGTACGTCTGGCGCAAGCAAACGTGCCTTGACTATCAACGATTCATTAAGTACCTGGCACTGGAGCCATAATATGGGATTCTGACATGGAAAGAAAAGCTTTAGAGCTCATTCAAAAGTACGAGGTTTACATATAAAAGACTTAAAAGGTATGTATTTGTCTAACAAGTAAATCCTTTGTGGTGATGTTGATAGTTTCATCCCCTGCATAAGCTAATTTTCCTATTTAGATACCACCTTTTCCAAATCACAGATAAATTAAGTCAACTTTAGTTAATGTGGTAATGATTTGTAGTGAGTGGCAGAAATTCCCCTGTAATTATGCATGAATTGATGTGTGATTTTCTAATGAGCTTAAGTGAAGAAATCATCATTTTGTGATAAATGCTTTATTTCTTAAAATGCTTGTAACACATTTCTAATAAATTTAATCAAGTAACTCGCACTCATGTAACATTTACAATTATTAAGTGTGCAGTCTTTTACATTGCCTTATCGCTTCGGCTGATTGCTGTGTGTTAAAGTTTAGCATTTCATAAACATGGTTATAACAACCATTATGTTATTTTTGCTCAGAACCATGAATTATTTCAATTTGAAGTTAATTTACATTCTGTACAAGTTTTGTGCCCCAAAGGCAAAATTCTTTTGCCATTTACAAATAGATGTATGCATTAGGAAATAAAATTAAGTGCTTCTACCTTTCTGCATACACCTTGTCCTTCAACATGTCACGTAAGGGACACCAAAATCCCACTATAGTAAGCTTATTACTAGATTAAAAATGTAAAAGGATTCCCAGAGTACAACTGCTTCACCCCACTGAAATATCCTTCATCAGCCACCTCTCCTGCACCGAAGATCAATCCATGTTCAACCAGGCAGCACAGCGGAATTTCTGTGGATCCTGGAGGGTCAGAAAGCCTTCTAAGATGACCTGAAGGCACCTTGTCCTAAGGTCTCTTCACTAGGAATTTCAGCTCAGACTTTTCCTCCTAGAGCAGGCCGATACAGGGAATAGATGACAGGGGAGTCACAGTTCTAGAGACTTCTATGAGTGGCCCCATTTTTAAGATCAAAAATTGGATACTTCCTGCAGCTCCACACATTTAGATGCTGGAACTCAGCTATCCCAAGTGTACCATACAGGTTAGAAACTTGCTAATAGGAGATCTGCCTGACCAAGGGGAGCCTCCTGCTCTGCGATGCTTCCTCACATTCTCTTCAACAATCTCTTATTAGAGCTTCTGAAGAGGAAGGTAAAAGAGAAAACCTTTCTCAGCATTCCATCTGTAACTAATCAGTTTTTTTTCATTTCTCACTACAAATTAAAATCTCATATAAAAGGAATATTAAACTTGAGATGCTAAAGGTGGCCAGTTTTAAATGCTGAATCAGTGTTAAATGGTACCAGTAGTAAATCTCAAACAAATTCCTTACACAAGGGCTGTCCCTAGAGCTAGAAAATGTATTTCCAAGAATCAAATATTAGCACCTCAAAAGACAAGAAGAGATTTAACATTTCATATATGCATATACACTAATTTTTATATTGATGAAATGGTGGTTGGAAGCCATTTCAATTTCAATTGACATGAATAATATAGTCTAAAAATAAACCCATCCTGCTATCACAAGAACAATAACAAAGAGGCTTGGAATAACCACTTGAGCATTTGAGTCCTCTGAAACACATAATTAATGGATAAATATCAGTGAATACATTGATTTTTGTTTCAATTTACTAACTTATCAGTGGACCCAAATTCAATGGTCTGCATCTAAAACAATTTTACTGGATGTTCAATTCCCTTAAAATACATAGAAGAACTGTAGCACAAGCATATATTAGCAAGTTTCTCTCTTAACAACATCTATATTATAGCTGTGAACAAATACATCTAGATTATAATATTTCTTTCTATCTTCCCACCTGTTTTCATGTGAGGTCAAAAAGGTGAGTGACAGTGACAAACTGAAATCCTCTGCCATGAGCAGGTATTCATTCCTCCCTCATCCTCACAGGCATTTTTTTGTTTTTCCTCCCACTGGTAGTAAGTTCAACCACAGAAGTCAGAATAAAGCTTCAGACTACTCTGTTCTGCCGACACGTTATTGCCAAATTTTGTCCTCCCACAGCCTGAATGTATTTCACAGCCTAATTCATATCATTTAATCATCCTCCTTCAAATATCCAAACTCCTTCTCATCTCAGTTACACTCCCTCATCGTGTATTTCTTAAAGCTTTTATGTTATAATCAATAACACTGCCAAACATTAAAAAAAGAAAAAAAAAAAAAGGGGGGGAAAGAGAAACAAAAAAGATACTGTGGTCACATAAGGCTGGAATTTTCAAAGGAGAAAGATACTGAACTTCCACTAGATTCCAATGGGAGCTGGACCATTTGTTTCAATATGCTTCTGAATATCTCAGGTCTAACATACCAAATGCATCGTGTGGGAAACACCAGAAGGAAGAAAAGGTTTGAAAAACACAGGAGCACTGGCTCTCCTCAGAAGAAGATTAAAATAATTGTCAGTTAACATAATTGCTCAGGTTTCAGCAAAACTAAGCATCTCCTGACTTGGTTCACTTTAGGACTCAGTGCATAGTCTTATTCCACTGCTTGCTTACAAAAAACCAAAAAACCAAAACCAAAAAAACAAACAAACCCAAAAAAGCCTCCCCAAAAAACCCACAACCCAACAAAAACCCTAGAGTTTTTGTTTAAAGTTAACAAAGCTTCTATTTATTGAACCTCAAATGTCAAAATTTGCATTATTTTCCTGCAGCTGTGTGCGCTATTCCAACTGACTCACACTTAAATGTTACTAAAAAAGCCCATCAAAAAAGCAAACAATATGTGTACTATTTTATTAAAAGCTGTTAAAATATCACTTTTCTTTGTAAAATTCTTCTGAATAAAGTTGTCTTCATTTTTCCCTCCTCTGAAAGATTTATTTAATATAAAAAAGAAGTAATGCATTTGGAAGTATGTGTGGACAGAGCACTGCAATTTTCCAAGGAAGCAAAAATTATTCAGTATTTTTCACTTAAAAAACACACAGTATACTTATGCATTTTTAAATCCAGGCTAAGTCAGAGATTCTCTCTTAAAAACAATTAAAAAATTCTGTCTCCAAAAAAGTCCCATTTCTGGAATTCTTGAAATAGTACTTTTCTATATCAGGATTTTTATTTTATATTAATCTAAAGGTAATATTTCTTTAATCTGGTATCCTGTATATGGGGTTAGTTACAACATTAGCAACAATTCCTTATTTCAGTGTAAAAACCATTTTGAGCAGTAAAATACTCTAAAATCATCAGGAAAATGTAATATTGGCATTGTGTTTTCTCAGCCTATGCTCACATCCTTTAGAAAAATGGAAAGATTGAGTTAATATGATCGGTGTTTCAGCTTAATTCATCAATAATATTTTACAATTTTATCTGGCCATCAACATTTTCTGAATGTTATTTGCCCTTTCCACTAAGCTGTAAAAATAATGAACAATATAAATGCTAATTTTTATGTTTCACTGAAACACAGAACAGCCAAACTTCAGCCAAGACATCTCTACAAGAAAAGATGTACGATGAGACCAATTTTAGAGACTACTGTTGAGCTACACACTTTGTTGTAAACTTAGATTAGTTTTGTTAAATGAAAATGAAGTGTGTTCTTCCTCCTTTCTAGACAATCTGTACTGATACAGGTGCACAATCTGTCAGGCAGTAAGATACACTTCTATACATTGTTTATTGCTTGCCTAGTAACACTGGCTAACTAATTTTGGAATAGTGCTATCCATCATGGCCGGCAGACAGTAACAATAATATACATTTCACTTGAACAAAATTCCTTCCAAATTCTGCCAAAATAAGGAGAGAAAATTGAGGAGTAGTGCAGCCATGAAGTGTTCTCTAATTGATTGGCACCACCCCTGCAGTGAGCACTGCTATGAACAGGTATAAGCCACAGACATTGCAGCACACAGCTGCTCTCCACAGGTCCAGCTCAAAAATGTGTTCTGGTACGTAAGTAAATCAAATAAACTCTCCAATATCTCTCACAACAGGCACCTTTCTCATCAACTGTCTTGTCTGTATTGGCGCATTCAATTTTAACTTTAAAATAGGACAAATAGATCAATACTAAAATATTTCAGCAGTAGGCATGACATAAACCCAAACACGTTTTAATATGTTGTTAGCATTACCCGTGGCAGTGAATGTTTTTATATTAACCGAAAAATTTCACTTTATCTTGAACAATATTGGCATAAACAAAATGTATGGAACGGATGAAATGGACAGAGAACAGGTAGACTATCCCCAAACCTATTTCCAAGAGTGAGAGGAGATTCTTTGGATGAGTTAGTTGAGTTTATACGAGTCACAGCTTCTAAAAAGTTAAGTGGAATTAAATAATAGTAAATAGCACAGTTTACCCCCCAAAATTACAAACTCACTCAGCATCTGCCCGTGATATTTAGTTATTGGAACACACTGAAGATTAATGAGCACACTGAAATGTACCTACCCTGTCTGTTTCAGTGTCACTTGCAGTCAAAATTATGGTATTAACTCACAGGCTCTGCAGCCCAGGAACCAGCAAGCAGCGCCAAAGAATCCTTGTTAAGTTAAAATGACAAGATTTCTGTTTTGCCATCCACTTCAGGGGAAGACACATGTGATCTCAACGTGCCAACTCTTTAGTATTAAATGGAAACAGGGATGGATTGCTAATTAAAACTGCTTAAGTAATGAAAAATTTAAAATATTTCCTATGAACTGCTCTCATTTTCCAGTGCACAATACCTGCTGTCTTCCCTAAAAAAAAAAAACAAAACAAAACAAACTTAGTTTTGCAATTCAAGTTTTACTGAAAAAGAGGAACTATATTTCTAAGGAAATACACTTCTGTGTACCAAACAAAACTTCATAAAAGGTATCTCAGAGTAGGTGCAGTCCAGCATCAAACGAAGTATGGTTTAGCTAGTTTTTTATACTTAGTCTTGTTTTTGTCACATTACTTCCTCTATATGAAATTTTAAATAAATGCAGAATTACAAGGGGAATAACTTCCCAGCTTCATGCAGTAGTAGAAAGAAGGCTGATGGCAGTAACTTCTCTTTTCTTACATTCTATAAAACCCTTGAGACATTCCTATTAATAATCACTGACGAATGCAGAGAAAAATAATAAAATAAAGACCTGAGTAAAGTTTTAGGAAGAAGGGGACTTATCAGTTGTGGAATTCATCTGGGTATGATACAGGTTGCTGCAGACATAAAGCCATTGAAAGTCCTTGCTTCAGGGTTCTGGAGTATAAAATATTCATGGTGTATAATTTTGCATAATTTGTTTAGCTACCGAAGCATGATTTAGTTCCTTGGTGCACAGATACAAAGAATGAAGGAAAGAACACAATATTTGACCAAAACTGAAGATTTGTTAGTATTCTCTTGTGTGATGTATGAAAACAATCCACATGCCACACAAATCCTCAGATACTACAAATAAACAAGTGTGTATGTATATCAATACCAAACCGTCTTTAATGTGTTTGGTGTTAGATTCTCAAGCTTTTTGTTCATTAACTGAACATACTGCCTTCCCCCCCCAGCCACACGCTGTACTCTCAGAACTATATTTGAGCTCAGCATAGACAAACTTCAGATTCAGAAAGGCTCTTCTGTATTCACCACCCTTAGGTGATTTCCTACTAGTTCAAATGCTGTGTGTAGAAGGAACAGACGCAGCTATGAAGAACCCCAGTGATGTTGTGGATAGGGTATTCAAAGGTATTGGTATTTCAGCTTGATTTCTTTCTAACACAAAATGAACTCTGCAATTCAGAGCACAAGACCCACACTTTACCCTGGATTTGCAAAATCAAGCACTATTGCAGAGGTGTCCATGATAAATCCACACCCTGTTTCTGGCAGTGGCTCTGCACTGGCGGCTAGATTCAAAAGGACACCACAGCGTTAGAGCAGGTGCTCCTTCCTCTTTAACCACTCTTGTTTGTTTTCACATTTTTACTCGGTTGTGTAATAAAACAAACACTTCCAGACTGCTACTTCTGGCCTACACTTCTAGAGCTCACACTTAAAAATAGAACAAAGAATAGGGAAGGGAAGGACTGGCAACAAGGTAATTAGAGTCCATATTAAATTTTCTTTTACTGAATTTGTGTGTTCTGCTGTCCAAAAATTAATTATTTGAAATAGTTAATTAAAAAGTGTAACTTTTTTCCATAGACAGAGTCAAAATATTACCGACAACATTGCTGTGAATCAGTCTGTTAATTGTTATTTTAACATATGCATATGCACTCCCTTGGAAACACCTAAGTAAACACATCTGGACAGAAAGTTAGAAGAGGAGAGGGATTTTTAAGATAAATATTTTTGAAGATTGATTTTCCACTGTTACAATACTTTTACAACCATCTATAAATCATAACAGACTTTATACTATTAAATAATAGTTACATTTCTCTTCTTTCCTCTCTTACTCCAAAAACACTTCATTGGGAGTTTGGACTAACCAAGAACTTTTGGACTAACCAAGAACTTTTGGATCAGGACACTACCAAATATAATGTGCAAATAGAACTACAAACAGTAACATGAATTACATCTTAAGGAAGAAGTCTGAGAAGTTAAAAAGGGAGCTAGGCTCTCAATTTCTCTAAAAATAGATCAAACAGAACATTTAACTACATGTAGACCTCAGCTATCCCATCTTAGGTCTTATGAAACTCACATGGAAAATATAGATGAAACACAGATATAGATGCACTGCCCTGCTCTTTCACTTTAGCCACTGAGGCTACACAGAACTGCTCTTGCCTGTCACAGCACAACAGAGCCCAGCACTGGGGAAAAGAAAGGATTAAAATCCTCATGAAAAATGTTACGTACATCTGGTTTTGAAAGATGTTTTGTGGAACATTGATGATGTTTTTATGGGAAATAAGTTCTATATATTTATTTGCAATCTAAATTTCTTTACGTAAAGAACAATATTTCTGTCCACTACACCAGTTTCAATGTAATTTCTATGTCATAATCTGTGATGCCAGATGAGGAGGAAAAAAAAAACAATACCTGAGATACATTTTGACTTTACTGGTGTATAAAAAAATGCAATGCGAAAACAGGAACCATATATTGGGTGCAACCCCAAACGAGCTTCTGTCCTGCTATTGCCAGAGGGAGCATAATCTTTTCATGCAAAATTTCTTTGCTACCATTTTTAATTAATGTTAAATTCAGCAAGTATGTAAATCAGATAGGAAGGCAAGACTGAAAAAGTAAACATAGAAAAGAAATTCCTTAATGTTTTCTTTAATCTCTAAAGAGCAGATCAAACTTGACAATTTCTAACTTGCTTGTCAGTGCTGCCTTTAAGCTCAAGAGGCTCTGGGAGCAGGAATCAGTTGGGGTTGGTCCAGCAGCAGCAGCAGCAGCCTCTGCACTGCCTGCATTCAACACCCGTTGGCATAACGTAACAGTTACTTAAAGTCCTTTGGAAAATTATATCACCACTGCTGAGTGTTTCCATACCTCGGGCTATATGAAGACAAGTTAAGTCTTGCTGATTCCAAACTCTACCATTTTGTTTTATTTCACTGTGATGGGCAGGCTGGGAGTCACCCAAGCCAATGAACGTAGCCATAGCCCTTCTTCATGGTAAACATATAATTTCCCCAGTGATCCAGTAAGCAATAACAAGAAGTTATGTGTAGTACATATAGTGTTTCTATTCCCCTGGGTTTAATATGGCTCACAGTAAAATTGATTTTCTGGAATCTTGCAATAAACCTCATCAAAGTAAATGAAACCCACACTGGTTTTTTATCAAGTGATTGGATTTGGTGTGATAAATTAACCCTCACTGTTAGAGAGACTCCCAATAATGCACTTGCTCAATTAAACTCCTCCAGACTCTGTTTAGATTTTAATTTTTCTATAGGACTTATTTAACTCACTCAAAGCTTCCAACTTAATGCTTGCAGAAAGGATAGCAGCTGAAAAACATTCTCTTCTCAGACTAAATAGATCAACATGATTAATACTTGCTGAGCACTTGCTTGACACTGTTCTCTAATCTATATTAAAAAAACCACTGATAGCTACTCATATGGGAAGGAGCAGGAGGAGAAAAAAATTACTTTCTGCTTTCTAAGAGTTCCTAATCAAACACCAGGAGCTGAGAAGGATTTAGTAATTTTAAAAATTTGTACACATATGAAATCAACTTCTGTAAGAGATGTTAGGGCAAAATCCAATGGATATCCTGCAGAAACCTACAGAAGCTTGGCTCACACTGCACTATCCCTTCCCAATAGATGTTTTTCATCTAAAATAACCACCTAGATTTACCCATTCTTTTGCCAGTTTTTCAATGATTCCACTGTTCGTCTGCCATTTCAGCAGGAGGTAAAATGTTAAAAAAAAAAAGAAAAAAAATTCAAAGTGACCTTCCCTAACATTCTTCAACAGCCTCTAGTTATTTTGTCAAATAAAAAGTGTCTGATGTCTTCAGCTACTGGGCAATATGTATGAAAACTATTTTTGTTGTCATATTTATTCCTGGTTAAATGAAAAAATTATTCATTTAACCAGGATTAAAACCTCTGAGATTCTTTTCCTCATTTCCCAGACTGTCTGGGGAAAACATGCTGCAGTAAACAATCATGCCCTATTTTATTCCTACTTAAATGAATTATCATAATAATAATTACTAACAAAAACATCTGGTTTCTGCTCAGCAGACGGCAAATTCTTTGACACATTCCTTGCATTTCTCCTTGTTCTTAGTCTCCAGGCTGAGGGTCTTAGTCTTTTTTTAGACCAGTATACATGCCAACCACACAGCATGCCTGATGGTACAGATTTATGGAGAGACTCCTGATGACTATGAAATGCTTCCTCTGTTTTTTCTGCCTCCGGAAAATTATGCCTTTGTAATAATATCTTCTCTTTAGAGCATTTCCCTGCTTTTTATACAGATGACATTTGCATGTAAACAAGCTCTTGCTGTTTTTCTTCACTACTAAACAACAGCCAGGAAAAGTAATGTTCCTCTTTACATCATACTGGCCTGTTACTTTAGAATAATCCTAATGTCACTATTGAAGGTTTTGAATTAGAAAATGGGGCTAAGCAACAGAAGCAATTTAACTTTCAATTCAATCAATATTTCTACTATACAGAGTGGTCTTATTTTTGTGGAAAAGAGAAAGGAAAATTCAAATAAACTAATTTATCAATGTGAGACTGAACAGTACTAATATTAAGTATGTTAACAATACAGATTTTGCATTTCTATAAAGCCTTTTATCAGAGGTTCTACAATCATGGTTCCTTGACTTGCTCTGCTTCCACTGAACAACACTGAAATGGAAAGGAGAGCTCAAACTCAACAGCAGCCGTAGCCCAGAAGCGAAAAATAGTAGGGGATGGGGAGACAACCACATGAAGAGAAATACTACCTGCTGTCATGATCCCTGCATGCATTTTCTCAAGGTACCAGGGAATGTAAGGCCCCTCAAAGTCTCACTGGGTTTCAAAGGGTGATATGCATGAAGAAGCCTAGACAGGGCCCAAAAAGGGTTAAAAAACCATCAGACAAGAAAGAGCTTAACATATCACTTAGGAGCCATGAGATTTAAAATGCAAATCCCAACTTTGGGGAGCCATTCAGCATCTCTGGACACTGGTGTTATACAAAGCTTCTCAAAAGGAGCAGGAAGCTCTAGTGGGGGGACAAGCATTTATTTTCACGGCTGCAAGCCCAGTCTGTTCCAGACAAACTCTGCATGCAGCATGGCCTTTTCCAAAAGAGTCTGCCTGGGCAATTGCTGGCATTTCATCTTCGTTTAATGGCCACGTTTCTCACCTTTCATCTTCTCTGAGCCCTTAGCCTGGGGAGGTGCCTTTTCCCGAGCAGAGCAGGTGGGCAGGGTGCCCAGAGATGGCTCTGCCCTGCCTGGGGTGTTCAGGGCCCTCAGTGTTGCCCACAGCTGTCTCAGGGCTGCTCTGCTTCTGTCTGGTGGACACTTTTCAGCTCTACAGCAGCCCTGAGCTCCCTCAGGACTACCACAGTACATCAGGTCACCCCAACCTCACGTCCTTGCCAGGGGGACTCCTATGCCAGAAGTACAAATGGGATTTGCCAGAGCTTGGCTTGCAAACAATTTATTAATATCAAGCAATTGTTGGATCTCAAAAGTGTTTGAAAAAGTAAATAAATATTAAACTAATTTCATAAATGGAAATGAGAAGCACTGAGACATTCAATAATATGAAAGGAGCCAAGGGCAGAGTTCAGGGGTCTGGAATTCTCTCTCTGACCACTTCTGCAATGGTCCCTTTTATGTTTTTCAAATAATCTATTTAGGGAGGCCATTGGTCTGCTGGCCAATTCCTGCTGAGCTTGGTGATGTAAATATTTGGTTTGGGTTCCCCTTGATCCTGCCCTGCAATCTGTGTGGCATCACTCACAAAAAATGTCTTAATCCTATCCACACAGATAGAATCAGTATCATCTGTTTTATGTCCCTGTTTGAACCACAGATGCTTTACCTTTCTTTCACCTAAATTTAAGTTTTAACCACAACTGCCCATGATATGTTAGATTTGAAAGTTAATAATTATCAGCTCAAGTTTATAAAATCCCTCTTACAGGAAAGAAGCAATTAAAATTAAAAATGTATTCACTTAATAATGAAAGGCCTACACTAACACATGGGTCAATATATTTAAATGCTTTCAGCAAATGACTATAAATCTTATTAAAACATTTAACCTTCTCTATATCTTTTTTATAGCCTCCTGTGACCTTTCAAGGTTATTTCCTTGTCACTTTTTCAAATTTTATAGCACTGAAAAGTTATCTTCAAACTACCATTAAACATTTAAGAAACAAACAACCCACACCCTTCCAAGCAGAAAATACTGCCAGAATTCTACCGTGTAAGAACAATTTTAAACCCACAAAGGAAATATGAGATAACTGTTATCTGTTATTTCTAATGTTACATGGACTTGAATATATTTACAGCTTACAATACATTATCAAGAAATGAGGTTCTTGTGACATTGTATTTGATGTGAATCTTTACCTAGAGAATAACCTCAGGTCCCGAGTATGAGCCAGCTGATTGATATCTAATTGAAGTTTTGTATTAATAGGAAATGTATAAAATATTTTTTCTATTAAAGAATATGCTGAGCATATGAAAATCATAATTTTTTAAAACTATGATCATTTTGATTCTATTCTGGTTTAAGAGCCTTATCTGCAGGCCATAGTAATACAAATAACCTTATAGATTCAACTGCATATGAGTGTCAAGGCTTTAGCATGAAATTATCTTTTCCAAGAAGAAACAAAAACCAAGTGGAAATAGTCTTCATGATTCTAAAAGAGAAATTAGTAAGCACCAGACAGGAATTTCAGAGGGAAACAAGATTTATCCTTGCTGATACCAACCTCAGGTTGCTTTCATTTTTTCAAAGGAAATGAAAAAAAAAAACAAAACAAAACAAAAAACCATCATATTTTTAATTGCTGTAATGGAGTATATCCATTTTACTATGTTGTCTTTCACACAGACAGGACAAAGAGTCATCTCTTGAGTGTTTTGTTTTGTTTCTACTGCATTTCATAGATAAAATTCCAGTGGCATTGACTTGGGAAAAAAACAAAACAAAACAAAACAAAAAACCCCACAACAAAAAGTAGTTATTTTATAGCATTCCCAGGCACCTCAAAAATCCACATCAGTGGCCAAGCTTTGGGGAAATAACCTGTACTCAGATATATACATAAATAACACCAGGTACACCTGACACACAGTTAATTGTATCCATCAGTGTGTAGATCTGGTGTCCCGGTCCATTCACCATCCACGTTATTGCATGGAGTGTACCTGTAAAAACACAGGATTCCTCACAGCAGCTTGCACACTTCATAACATTTCTACAAAAGTATTCATGGAGACAACGGGGAGGAGATAGAAGAAAATCAGGGAAGACAACTGCTCTACTGTGAAGTTTGCTCAGAATCTATGTGAGAAAAACAGAAACAAAGAAAAGGTCCTTCTGGGTACAGATACTGGTATGCACAGGGTAAGGTTGCAATAAATTCACCTATATTTCTGTTGTGCTCTTGCATTCCCTTAGAAAGGATTGCGGATTCTTCTATTGTAAAAAACCAAGAACCCTGTGCATCCCAGCTTCTGTGAGAGCTGGACACAACCACAGGATCCATGTGGTATGGCAGTAGAGAATTCATCTCTACAAAGCACACAACAGAGAGTGCGATACTAAGAAATTTGCAAAGACCTCCACTTTCTCATTCCAATCCCGTGATAAAATTAGATTCAATTAGTGGCCATAAATATCCAACAGAAACAGACGCTACTTTTAAACTACTTTAAAATCACATAATAAATAAAAAACATGAAAGATGGAGGCCAGAGATGAGTCAAGCCAAATTGACCTGAAAAAAGGTTACTCCGATTGTAACTCGTTGTCTCTAAATAGCAGTTCTTGAACCTCCACGTTTTCTAATAATGCACTTCTATACACAAAGCATTTTCTTCCTTACTGGCATCACCAGAGCACTCAGCATTGCTGAATATTGAACTGCTTCTATTTATATGCCTAAGCATCGATTTAGGAGCCTATTTTAAGCATCTCAGTCTGAAAAGGTTTCCATTTTCTCCATAAGAAAGGATTGAAAGCAGCATTAGGGCACTGTCAAAATGTATAGCTTGAGTAGACTAGTGAGCTCCATGAAAACTCTACCCAGATGCCCACTCATTCTCTTTCTATATTCCCCTCTCCCTCAAAAGTTCCTTTAATTTCCAGATTCATGTGAAACATTCAACATTTACTCTGAGCCCAGAACAGAAAGGTTAAGAGGCTGTCAGTGGAGGGACTGTCTCCTCTTCCTACACAGGGGTGAGCCAGGCTGAGTTCCGAGGGGCAGACTGCTGGCTTTGTTCTCTCTCTGGCCAGACATGGGCTGCCCTTTCTGGGGAAGCTGAGGCTTCCCAGTTACACAAGCAAGGAGGACCTACAACAGCCCTGTGAGGATCTGGGCTATGTAGGGAGGGGTGCCCTTTTCTGTTTCAAGGACTGGTTAAGGCAACAGCTCCGAAGGCAAAGAGGAAGTAGATGGTTGTCAAATATATATATATATATATAGATAGATAGATAGATAGATATATAGATAGGTACATACATAGATAGATAGAAAGAAAGAAAGATAGATAGATAGATAGATAGATAGATATGTTATTAAAGTAGGAAAGTTTGGAATACAGATTGGGAAGTTCAGACAATGGAAAGGCCATTACGGGTGAAACTGGAGTACAAGTGGTGTAAGACAGCACAGCTGACTGGCTAATAGAACAATGGACTTCTAACTGGACTATAAAGGAGGAAGGTTTCTCAGAGAAGAAGAAAAAAATTAGGTTGAGAGTGACCTCAACTTCACTGGGAGGTAGAGGGAACATCTCTTTAAAAACAGAGACTCAGGAGGAGAAGAATCCCCTCAGTCCTGTCCTCAGACAGGGGCCAGACAGAAAACCTGCCCGCAGAAGGGACTTTGCTTCACATGCAGTGGGAAAAGGCACCTCTGGGAATGCAGAACAAGCCCAGGGTTGCAATACAGTGCCATCACTCTCCAGTGGAAAGAACCATACCCATCTGGCAGCAATGGTTCAGACAAACCCAAGCAACAAATGTCAGAGCTCATTTGTTAACAAACCCACCGCAGCACTCCCAAGCACCTGTGACTGCAGCATGGGCCTGGTTCTTACCTACAGACCAAGGGGAGAATGGAAACATTAATCACACTGAAGAATGTCTCTATTCACTAGGATCCTTATATTACCACTAGGTAAAATGCACAGGATTGAAAGAGTCTCCTCCTTAGGTGATTACAGTGTGGGACAAAATTTTTAGTGACTTTCAGAGCATAACTCCTTGAGATTCTCCCATTCCTTCAAAGAGACTTGGCAGTACAAAGGGACAAGAAAATTGATTCAAGTGTCTTGCCTGGAGACACCTAGATGGACTAGGAAAACGGTGTTGCCTAATCAAGAAATTCAAATAATGAACCTGATTGTTTAGTTTAAAAAATTCATTGTAAGGCTAATTCTAAAAACAATTTACTGGTTATTTTGAGAGTAGTCTGCCTGATTACCTTCTAGGGAAGATATCTGTGCTTGAATCATGTGACACACTAAATTTGAATTAGAAAATATCTTTAAATATAGAAATAAATCACAAATCTCCCTCCTGCAATTGCTCTGATAGAAATTGCAGCAACTCTTCTCAAATGTCTGCAGCAGGGAACAAACTCTTCCCTCTCGCCTTCTCTTTCTTTCATCTGTAATTTCAGCAGTTCCTACCCAGACCAGGTAAAATAATGAACTGGACATTAGAATGTCTTATTTGGCATTCACTCTCCCAACTCATCACTGAATAAATCCTTTCTTTAGACCAGAATTTCTGGTAATCTTGTCAAGAAACCTTCTCTAACGCATGTCTAATTTTCTCCAACACTAATCTTCTACGTCACTGCTTTTTCTTCCTCTGATTTCCCTCTTGACCCATTATTCCTGTGCTTCCAGAGGGTACCTACCCTTCCACTCATCTTGACTCTTCTGCTTTCTACTTACACAAATTTTGCCACAATGTCTTTTCCAGACCCATCAAACCATCCCAAGCCTCGCTATCCTTTTTAACTCAGCTTTATGACCTGGCCTGCAGTTCACCAGCTGCTCTGCCCCTCTAAAGCTGCCTCATTCCCAAGTGTATAAACCAAATGTCTGCATTCTCCTCTTTCCCTCGGTATTTTATTGATGTCAGAGTTGGTCTCCATGTCCTGACATTATGTGAAAGCTCTTTACCAAGAGAGTAGTGAAGATCCAAATGAGGGTCAAAAAAATGTGTGACCCCTATCCTAAATGCAAATGCTCAAAGGAAACCGTGCCCAGCTTGATTCAGCACAGCCCAGCAAAGTACTAAGGGAAAACAGTTGATGCCCTGAACAGAAAACATATCCACATTGATCTTGATTATGTCTAACAGAGAAAGAGGTTAACAACTAACAATATCTCTTGCCATGGGATTCATTATAATGTCAAAAGAGCTGGCATTTCTGGGACAATAGATGTATTAGTGTGACACATCTTGCTACACAAAAAAGGAGGTGGATTGCCAGCGCTAAAATGCAGGAGATCCTCTGCATTTTTAATATGATGAACAATACAGGGGTCATGCTTTTTCACTTTCTACTGTGGGATTATCAACTTGAATCTCTAAGAATGAGAATATCTCCTGGAAAGAAGACCTTATCTGTCATCTTGGGAATTGACATAAACTGCCAATGAATTCATCTGCGTCTGCTAGAACATGCTCAAGTTGTTACAGGATCAGGATTTTACCTATGTAAAAATAAACAAATACGAACAAAGCATCTACCTGAGCCTCCTGACCTGCTTTATCAAATTCACTGCTGAATGGTTCCAGATGAAGAAGTAGAGATACTAGTTTTCCTATTAATTTTTCTATTTCAGAAAATGTGGAAGACTGAAGATTGTAACTTATCTGAAGATTGAGGACAGGAGGGAGGAGGAAGTAGGATAACATACCAAGGAAACATTGTCAGTTTTCTATTTTTTTGCCAATTGTTGCTAAAATGACAGACAGTGATTTTTATGAAATGTGTAATTCACAGCAAAATTGCCTAGATAACCAAGTTAAAAATACTTTGTCTTTCCTAACAAAATTATGCAGCCATCAGTAAAACACAAAGTACATAATGCAAACTGAAAATGCAAGAAAACAAATCTTTTCATTTCCCCTAAGTCAACAAACTTTCTGAGCCCAAATAAAGTTCTTGGCTTTCTTTCAAACCTCACAGCCTCTAATCAATAGTTTAGTCATACGATGAAAAATGATGTATCCATATTCTTCACCATTGACATTTGCTAGCTGTCTCCAAGGTCGCATTGATTGTCAGTTGTTCAGTTTACCCAACTTCTGTTTTGAGCCAAATAATATGATCTTTGTTTCATTAATATTTAATAGTAATTTAGATTGTGCCAGATGATCTTAAAGCTCATTTAAATCAGCTTGAAGATAATATTAAGCTTTCTTCTAGTATAATCTATTACCATAAATGATTGTGTCATCTGCATATAAATGGTGAGTTGAATATGATAATGAAGTGCAAAGATTATCAATATAGAATGACAAATGCATCTGACCTAAAATAAATCCTTCAGGGACCCATTTATTCTGTTTTTAGTGGTAAAAGATGCATTGTTTCACTTCAAGTATTCTACAGAAAACATAAAAGATTTGGATCATGAGTTATAATATTTATCCTGTGTGAAAAAAAGAAAATAAAAATTCCAAATTATACAAGATTCTCTTTTCAAGTGTGGCAATTACAGATTGTATGGATCTGTATAGTTTATGTGCTTTCATACATCCGGCTTTGAACAATTATTTGGGTGTTTTTTGTTTTTTTTTTTTTTGAAAGAGCAATTACAACAAAGAATGTGTTTTTATTTAGAGCTGGTTTAGTTCATGTTTGTTTTTCACCAGCGGGTCATTTAAATTAGTTCATTTCAATTACTGTTAAATGCCTTGCCCATTAAAGAAAAGTACCTGAATGCAGTTTAGGGTAGGAGACCCAAAAGTGTTTCCTCTAAAAACAACAGCTGTGAGGGCTGCAGAGAAACCCTGTTTGGCAATAAGGCTGCATTTAAAATAATTAAATTGTCAAATTCTCTAGACTCACGGGTTTAATCAAAATGAGTGGACAATTTCAGGGTCAAAAGGAGCTGTTACAACAGTGAGAAATACTAATAAATACTTTAAAAATTGTTAAAAACAGTTGAAGAGAAAGTAAGTGCATTTACCAGCAGATAATGTCTGAGGACATTACGTGAAATAGTAATGACATGACAATGAGGAAAATACAGTGAACTGAAAGGGACTTGTGAAATTCACGCTCAGTGAAATACTTCATACTTCCCAGTATGGAAGAACAGATATGCTGGATCCACAAGCCCTCTCCTTTGCTTTGCAGTCCAAATTTTCCCACTCAAAATTGCAGGTGTTTTGATATCACCGTGACCTTAATATTGGTAAAGTTTTACATATTTGAACTAATCATTCAGCTTGGTTGGAAGTGCTTATGGAAAAAAAGATCCACTTTGGTCTTTTTTGGTCATCTCAAAAGCTCCCAGCATTTGTTCTGTCAGATTCATCTGTTGCGATAAATTGGTCATAAACAAATCTGGACTAAAAAGTGGTACTTCTATTTATTCAGAGTAAAATTTGGAAAAGCTTTGTAACTGTGATCATGGGAGTAAGAAATGTGGGAAGCAAGACCAAATTACAGAAAAGATTGTAAATTAAACCAAGAGAGCTCCAAAACCCAGAAAATTATTTCTGCATTGTGGTCTCTACAGAATCCAGTCCTCAAGCATATGCAAAGAGTTTTGAGAGCAAACAGGATTTCTGGATGTGTGCACCACACTTAGGGATGGTTTCTGGTTCTTGCATGAAAGGAATTTTCTTTTCCTTCCTTAGTCTATCATTTGCTTCTGGAAACTGGATGACACAAAAACCAGGATGTAAACAGACTACAGCTGTGTTTCTAGTGATGCAAAATTCTCAGATGAATGGTGTCCTGCTCACACACAAAGGATTAAGCTATTCATCCGATTTAGGATCAACAGGACATCTGTTCTCCAAGTCAGATTAGCAGGGATCAGAGGGGTTTTATTTGTCCTAACAGTAATTTAGAGCATGATCAGCTTCTTGGGATCACACAGAAGTTAATTTTATAAATATTTTGCTAGTGCACAGACCTGGAAGACTAGAAATATCCTCTGCTCCTGCTTTCTGCATGTGACAAGGTACAGGTGCAGGTTTTGGATTTTTACTAAAATTCTAAATTTCTGTTAAGTGTTGAGAATTATGATATCTGGTGTTACAGGATGATTAACGGATGTTTCTGAGCTCGTATCTATGGTATGCTTGTCTGCCAGAACAAGACAGGAAGGGTGCAGCTGCCCAGATGCTGCCTGCTGATCCTGCATTCCTACTCACCTACGCATACGTATATCGAGTGCAGCGTGCTCAAATCAACTCCCTGTTATGCCAGAGATGGCCAAGACACAGGAAGTAATATCAAGCCACCTTTATAAATCAAATCCTACCGGAAAACTTCCCACACATACATCCCATAAATTATAAGGCTATGCACATTTCAACAGTAACACTCTTGTATAGTAGATATAAAAGCAAGAGCACAGACAGATTGTTCCCTTTGTAGGGGACAAAGGGTGCACAAACCAATGTAGAGAGGGGGTTTTTCAGTTCGTATCACTTTTTCCCTACCAATTTTTTCCTGATTAAAAATTTGAATGCAGCTCAACATCAACTGGAGTGCAAAGCAGTGTAAACATGATGAATGGTTATGGAGGCATTCTTATAAAGTAGAGCTATTTATTCTTTGACTTTGATTTGGCATTAATGATTGATTTTTAGTCTTTTTAGCATGTAGAGTTGCAGCATTTTGCTTCATTCGGGTTGTTCCCTTAAGAATCAGCTAGGACACTGATGATAACTTTGAGGAAAAAAGTCACCAAACCAAACAACTAGAATTTAAGCTCATCATGTAAAAGATTTTGATGATACAAACTGCAGAAAGGTCAAACCTCAAATTAGTAAATTGATCTATCAAATTAAAGAAAGCCTCTCACTCCTGAAATTATATTAGCTTTTAAAAGACAAAATACTTCCAAGCGAGTTTTTCTTTTGTTGGTTTCAAGCTCAAATCCAGACTACCTGGGAAGATACTAAAATTGCTGTCAACTCATGGGTACCCAGTGTCTCCCTAAATTAGTTCAGTAAATTTCACCTCAAATTCACCACAATCCTTTGCAGTAAATGACATGATGCACATGCAACGAAAAACACACATGGATCCTGAAACCCACATGATCCACTCTACTTACTAACTCTCTGTTAGTAAGGAAGGACTGTTCCTTTTTTGGGAGTTGGCAAGCATGGCTCCACCACACAGTTAATCCAGGTTCTTGCTCAATCACCTGTAATCCACAAAGGTAACCCATTGACACAAGTTATAAGCAATTTATAAGTCCAGACTGACTTTTACAGGCTGGAACTTAGTGTCATGTCTGTACTTCAGACTCAGAGGTAACATACAGTGAGAATGAAAGGAGAACTGGAGAGGATGAGGAGGGGAAACACTTTAGTGTCCTTGATCTTCCTGCCCCATCTCCTGCAATACTTAAGGGATGAGGTGACAAACAATACATACGAGACAGATTTCTATCAGATAGGGAAGAGAAAAGCAACTTTTTCTAGCAGCCATCACCATCACATCCAACTGTGAGGGAAGGATGATTTTAGTGGTTGTGTTTTCTGCAGCATCAATAACTATGACAAAGAAGTCAAGGAGGTCAGAGAAGACAGGAGAGGAGAACTTGAACAAAAGTTGCAGTTCTCTGAAAAACATGAAAAAAGCCTGATTCTCATGGTAGTGGTCTGGAGACACATTAAAATTCAGAACCAATCTAGATGGCATGGGCAGGAAAAAGGAAGAGCTGGAGGCAATTTGCAGGCTACAAAAGCTCCAGTGACAAAAGGTTAGGGGTACTGGGACAATCTACTAATCTGCCCATCAATGTACAGCTTCTATTTAATGCTCTGAATATTTTTTGTACTTTGATACTCAGCAAACCAGTGTGGATTAGAACTACTCTGTGGGGGGAAAAGTTGACCATGGCGGAGAAGACAAAGCTGGGCCATCAGCTTGAAATAGTCTTACTCTAACTGGCCACAGCTTTAATCACTGACCTCTAGTGACAACCTGGCAGCACTCTGAAGAGTTTGAACTCACAGCATCTCAGAAAAAGTAAGAAAAATATGTAAATGGGTTTAAACAAAAGTGTGTACTACAAAGGGTTTGACACTTACAGGTGGCAACAGACTCCACAAAGAGAAGTGAGGGCAGAAGCTCAGCTGGTTAGAGCCCGGTGCTAAAAATGCAAAGACTGTGGGTTCAGTCCCTCTATAGGTCATTCAATTAAGAGATGGACTTGATAATCCTTGTGGGTCACTTCTAACTCAGAATATTCTGTGATTCTGTGACATTCTGGACCGTCTGAAAATGGTCCAGGACTTAGAAGACCTTCAAGAAAGCAAAGCATATCAAGGAAAGATTTTTTTTTTCACATTAGTATTAGTACTCCTATGTCAGCAGTCCTCTCATGTGTGTGACGCAGACCTATTTGTCTTGCACCTACCTGAGCAGAGCTGAATAGAAAGCAGCCAGCATCAGCACCCTTTTCCCTCCATTTCCCAGAGGAGAGTGCTTGCAGAGGTGAAACTAGGGATAGTGCTTGAACACTGCCAAAGCTCAGTTTTACTTTAGAAACAAAGAGGCTCATCTGGGGCTGAGCCTAAGGCAACTGAGAAAGAAAAAGGGACAATGGACTGTGGAAAAAACACACACAGCTTTTCAAATTACTAACTTAGTCCCACTGCTACAAAAACACAGGTCTACCTCAAAAAACAAGGGACATGAAGGAAAGATTTCAGTGGTTTAAGTGGCTGCTAAATGAAATGCAGATAGTATCACTTGAAAGAAGGTAAAATGTGTTCTTGAACCTCCACTGACTTACTCTATTTCAAATTGTCTACAACAGGTGGCAGAGCCTAAATGCAATGTATTTTGTACCTTGCAACAGCTGTGAAGAGGATACTGACTGAAATGTTTAAGAGATACTGCTTGTTGCAACTGTCTCACATGACTAAGAGCAGTTCCAGAATTCAAAATATTTCCTTGTTCTGAAGTTAAATTGGGCTACTGTGACATTCATTCTGCAATTTAATACTCAAAGGCTATGAGAGACAAACAGATAGAAAGGAATGGGAGTAGAAACCTGCAACATCTTCCACGTTTTGATAGGTTTTTATAGGATATTGGACAAGACCAGGTAGAGTGCTTTTTAATATTTCAGACTTCAGGGGCCAGTTCTTCAGCTACTGCAAGGTGGTGTAGCTCTGTTGACTTCAGCTACAATTATTCACATTAGTCAACAGTCGCTACACACACCCTGTGTAGCCCCATACTTGCAGCTTCATCCAAACCAAATTATAACGGCCAAATTAGAAATCTTGCTAAAATTTCTGTTAACTGACTTCCAAAGTAGAAGGCAAAACAGCTGAATTACACCAGGCTAGAGTAACTAAAGCTACAGGTTTTTTTTCCCTAAATAATCAGGGGAAATCAAAAGGAGGAAGCGAGTGACTGAATGATTGAATCAGTGAGTTTCATTTAGAGACCTTCACAGAACCATCTCTTCTTGCGCAACTTGAACATAATATACATATTTTCTCCGATTAATACTGAAGGCTACCCACAGGAATGCAGCAGTTCATTATCATTGTCAGGAAACAATGCAATATATATGGCATCTCAGAGAAGATCATAAATACACATTACAGTAACTCCCTTCTTTGTCTATCTAAAGCTTTTCCAAATACATGGACCCAGAATCACACAAGAACTCAGGACAAACAACTTTGTGTTGCCCTTTTTTTCTGTGCATGTGTGTGTGTTTAAATAAGCATTCTAAATCTGTTTTTTGTTATTTGCAATGAAATTGTAAGAATCAATTCATACTTTCAAGAATATAAAGTTAACTTAAAATATGGGACTATGTGTATATATATAACAGTGTATCTGCCTTCTATATTATAAATAACTCTGGGCAATTGTCCTATTACCCATTAATGTTCAATATAACTGCTTTCAGAGATTAAACATCCTACAACTTGATAAATTAAATACACTTATTATATTGTGTATATATAAGATGCATGATATAATGTTCTGGGTATAAAAGATCAATGGATGTGTCTATATTAAATATAATTTTGAAGACTATTATAATTCATAATTTAATTTAATCCACCTTAAATTGGAAATGTTTACTCACTACCCAGAAATCAATCTCCTTAAAAAATGTGTGGATTCACATTTTGCTTCTACCATCACTTATTTTTCTATTTCAACCTAATATTGAAATAAATAGATTTTAGAAAGCCTTATAGACAAAAATGAATATACAGATATATCAAGATTTTTTTATGCATAGCTTCCACCTGTATATACATTTACTAATTTTTCATTGATACAGCATTTTTATCCTTCAAAAAGACACTTAACTTTTCCTCACCAAAAAATGAGCAAAAGTAACTGAAATCTAGTCTTGTCCAGTGCAGTGACAGTCAGAGAACAAGTGGTAAACAAGAGAAGACTACGGGCTAAATTGTGACCACATGGTCTTCATGAAACTGGAGTCTAATAAGTTTGAAGCAGACTCTCTGATATCATAGGAACTGCCAGTAACATCTGTTGGCTATGTCTCAATGTGATTTAAATAATGTGCTTGTTAGCAGTTTCCCTGCAGCCTACGTGTTCCAGGCATCTTTAGGCTTCCAGCAAACATTAGCTTACAGAACACTTAGAGAGCTCACAAACAGCTGGGGGGACTCCTGAGCTTCAGCTCACAGCCTGGGGACCACACATGGTCCACAATGCACATGTGCCTGGACCCCCGTTAACAGCATTCCAGGCTGAGATGGAATGGTGCCTGTCCTTGGGCGGGCTCTGCTCTCCTCTCCTCACTGCAGAGGGATGCCAGCACAGCAGTTCTGACACCACTGTCTTGCCGTGCTGCCATTAAAACCTGGACCTCGCTTGTGGTCTGCTCACAAACGCCTTACCCTCTCCTGGGGGGAAGGGTTCCTTGCTCCCCATCACCACCATGCACGCTCACAGGGGGAAGGCCCACAACACAGCTGTGAGAGAACAACATCGTGGGCATTTTCACTTTGTCATAAAAGTGGAAACAGAATGGTGGTCACAGCAGATCAGAGGTTACAGATTATTTTGATCCTATGTTCTTCTACTCCATATCCAGTATGGTCCGGTTAACGGGGCACTTGAAGAGTCTTGTTGTGCAAATGACCTTCAAGTACTTAAACCATACTTGCCCTTTTCCAAACAATCAAACTCCTCACTGATAAGGTCCCCTCACCTCTGCAAAACGGAGCTATTTCAGTATCTGTGAAACACCACTTTGCAGGAACTTTAAAGTAGCCTTGTTGATTTATTGATAGGACTCAGATCTCAAAGTTCCTCCATTTAGTAAGCTTTTCTTCAAAGTACTTCTGTTGCATTTACTGAATTATTGAATTTACGTGTTTAGATAAACTATTGAAATACCAGAGAAAACATAGAGCAGTTCCATTAAAATGACACAGCAAGTTCAGTCTTAATGTGTATAACATCCAACATCTTATCAGTAGTGAGCCATCAGTTTTGCACTTAGGCTACGTTCAAAAAATCTTAACAGTATCCAGACATTCCTCAAATCCCTCAAACCACACATGGGATCAGACCGAATTAACTCTTTCCTAGAGATCATCAGATCAGCTTTCTCCATTTAGTAGCTTCCAAAACATGCAGCTTTCCCTGTGGACAAGGCTGCTCTCTCCACCCCACTGCTTTCCACAAGACCTTCACCATAGGATGCTTTGGGAAACACTCTGCAGAGGTGCTGTGGCCACCACAGCTGTGTCACCAGAACACTTGACCTGACCTAAATTAAGGGTCCCATCCTGACGTAGGATCCTTTTACACATCCTCTGTATATGTTACTAAAAAATGAGTAATACAGAGCTCTTCTTGTACCAGCAATAAAGAATTGTCAGGAGAATTGAGAATCCTTGAACCTACAGGGTTTTTTTTTTCCCAGCATAATTTACTGAAGGTGACTGTGCTTAGCATCTTGAATCTTCAGAACCTCCAGCCATAAAATGAGAATAAAACTATTTCCCTAATTCATGGGAATGTGAAAATAAAACCTGCAAGGCATCCAACTTACAAGGTAACAGGAATAATAAACATTCTATAGAGGGCTGCATGGAAAAATAATTTTGACAAATAAAAGATTTTGGTTTAGCACTCCCTGGCTACTCACAAACATTCACTGAAAAAAAGTGTAAAATGCAAGGCCAAGAACCCCAAAGTTTTAACAGTCCTGACTGTATTTACTTCAGGCTTTTTACTCCCCCTAGCCCACTCCGGATGCCAGATGATCTTAAATACAGTAAAACATATGCTACAGGACAGTAAGTGGAATTACAGATTAGAGTATAGGCTTCTTAATTCTCTATTGTTAAGTGGGTTTAAAAGTGAACTTTATTGTTAGGTGGTTTTAAGGTGGGTTTTTCTGTGTCTAATTTCTGAACTATTACGCACATGTTCATTCTTCTAAAACTGCCAGGTAACTTAGTTCACATGTGAAACTGAAATGTAACCTTTAATTTTACAGGCTATACTTTAGAAAATTATGCCTTTGAGTGGCTGAGGCTTTTGGAAGGTGGGAGTGGTACACTAACCACATAAGAAGTGGAATGCCACAAGAGAATTCTTTGTGCTGTGAATAATGAGTCAGGAATACAGTTATGAAAAGCACATAACTCACTCTTTCATCAACATGCAGACTCTTTCCTGAAGCTATTCTCATCCTCTGCAGCCACTGGTAAAATGCATAGACATAAACTCAGATCAAGTATAAACAAATGAAATGTAAATGTCAGTGTGGTTGTAGCTACCTCCTCTAGAGATGATTTTGCCACAGGATTAGGCTGAATGTAAATAAGAGGGAAAGTACAGCATTTTGAAAGAAACATATCAATTTAAATTAAATAAGGCTACTTATTTTATCTCAAAAATCATGATCCAAATAAGATTATCTGGCTTTCTGGGAAACAAGCCCTGAAAAGCAATGAGTATTTGTGACACTTGAACATCTTTGACTAATTTGCAGCCCACTATTTGCAACCCAACTCAACAGCAGCCCACTGCTGAGCTCTCGTGGCCTGTCCCTTTGGTGTCTGGTTTACCTTTCTAAACAGAAGCAGATCTCCCTGAGAGCATAGACAAGTAGACACAGGATGACTGCCAGCCTCCTACGCTTAGGGATACTTAATCCAGTCTCTGTAAGCATGCACACAGACACTCTCCCCCTCCCCAGACACCACACCCTGGAACAGCTGAAAGAACAGGCCTTACCTCTGCTGTAACTTGTCCAGCATGTTCCGTTTTGTAGTCTCCATTTGACTCAAACAAGGTTTAGTCCTGAATAAACCTGTCACAGCTGGTTTGCCTCCCTAAACAAGACAAAGAATTTATTGAAGCACCTCATTGGTGTCTTCTGAAACTTCAAAGACAATCTTGAACAAGCAGGACAAGTTTACACAGCTGTAAGTATATTATTGCATTAATATAATCTTTCTATCTTCAAGAATAAAATATATAAGAACCATTATTTATAGTATGTGGTGGTGCTAGATTTTTTAAATCACAGAAAACCTTGTCCTTTATGGCATGTTTTCCCTGAAATTAGCATAAGCACTATTTTCCTTTAAAAATCTGGGCTAAGTAAGAGCCTGTAAAAATCTCCTTTTAGGTTTGGGTCTCAGATCCTTAGCAGTTTTTATTTGTGATTCTTGAAATATCTTTCAGCCTTATCCTTTTTCCTATAATCTTTTCTGGGAAATACACACATAGAGAGTTTTCCCAATAGACTGTTTCAATTCTCTTGTTACATACTGAACTCAATACTTTCCAAAATACAGGTTTTTTGGGGAGATGTGGTTACAGATGAACATTCTGGGCCAAGGATTGGTCTAGCTTCTTTGACCCACTGATAACAGACCAGGCACACCACAATCCCTTTCACAGGCTGACAGCACAAAGTTGACCTCTGGACAGAGGCTTCTCCAGCATCAGATGAAATAAGACTTGTGATTATTTCTAAAGTAACTGTTTTATATAAGATATTATAAATAGTAATAATATTAATATTTAAAGAGCTAAGGTTCCAAATTGCAAGATATCCGTGCGATCAGTGTATACTTTGTAAGTCCACACAGCAATACAAGGGATGTTTTCCAAGCACACGTAAACCACAATTAGAGCTTCAACATTGCAATATACACACTGAAGCCTATGACAGTTATCAGACAACACACTACCGGGACCTGACATCTCTGACATGGTAAAACTGAGCCATCAGCATCAACAGAGCAATATCCTTCTTGTCTGATGCTCTTTTAAGGCAAGAGTATGACAATTATATGAGGAGAAAGACACCACAAAAAGAAGGCTCAATGCAAGCACGGGAGTGAGACAGTGCTTGGCAGGACCCATGAGGCTGGAGGAGCTGCTGGCACTGGGGGTGGCCCTGCAGTGTCCATCTTCCTTCTCTCAGTGTGAGGCTGCACTGGGCACCAGCAAACGAACACAGGCCCATCCACTAGGCAGTAATAAAATAAGGAGTGAGATCAAATCAAAGAAAGAATGCAGACATTTTATCCCATTCCCCATAGCACTTGATTTTTAAAGCTGCTGTGATTGCCTTAGGCAAAGTTTGACCCACTGACTGTCCTGAAATCAGATACGGTGGTACATTTTTGAAAAGTACAACCTTTATCCACACGTCTCAGACATTTTTCGGGGACATTTAGTTCAAGTAAACTGCCATGGAATAAGCACAATTACGTTTTCTCCTCCTACATTACCCTGCAACTCAGTCACATTATGTTTTAAACTTTTGACTCACTTAATTTTTATGCTAGTTGTTCATTTTATAAGCCAGTTTTATACAATTCATTCTCTTTACTTATTTCCTTTTGCAATCATCCTAGGATAGGGACTAATTATTTTAATAGCTCTCATTACAACATGTTGGTGCATTAGCTTTTCTTTTTTAAATAGAGTTACATTTATACAACCCCTTTATTTTTATTTTTTTTTCAAATTACGCTTAAACCATGAGCAAAATGGCAAACTCCTTTATGAGTTATAGAACTAAACAGTGCTTTTAGCAAAGTTTTCAACAACAAATCAGGAGAATGGGAGTAAGAATGATCATATGGTTGGAAAGACTCATGCCCAAGGAATTAAAAGGATAGAAAATACTGCAACATCAGTGCATATAAGAATGCTATGTAGGCTTTAAAATTAAAAAATGCTTGAAAACAGGACTACTCTAAAATGACTTTTTCAAATATACAAGCTTGAGATGGACACGTGCATACACCTTATGATAACACCAAATGTTAAAAGGCAAAGTAATAAAAAACCCCTGTGTGTATGCACACACATCTGCATATGTAATCATCTAAATTCCTCCACTCCAAAGTGAGCAATTTTAATGATCAAACAGGTTTTCCCTTACCCGCATCTTTGCTGCTTGCACAGCCCTGATTATAATTAGACCCTTATGCAAATTGCATGTGAAGACTTTGGAGGAGAAGCATCTTGGAAATGGGAAAGAATTTCCTTGAGAAAATACCAGGAGATAAAGGGTGGTGTCCAGATTCTTGGACATAACAGATCTTTGCACTGCTGGCAGAGCTTACAGACCCCCTCTGTCATGTGGATCCAGCTGTTTATGCTTTGCCTGCATCTGTCACAGACAGGCACCTCNATTTTCTCCAGGCTGTCAAGATTGGTCTTGTTCCAGGAGGTCCCAGATCTGGACACGCGGAGTTCCAGATGAAGCCTCATGAGCCGAGGGCCACCATCCTTTTCCTGTGCTTGGCAGCCACGCTGCACACTGGTGCTCAGGACATGGCTGGCCTCCAGCAGGGCAAGGATCCACTCCTGACTCTCTTCTCCCTCTCACCTGCTGGGCTCTGTCCCTGCAGGGCTGTCCCTGGCCTGCAGCCCCAGCCTGTGCCTTGAGCATCCTGGGCTTCCCGGCAGGTGACCCCAGCAGAGCCTTCTGAGGGACAGGGAGGGCCCAGTGCCAGAGTCCCTCTGCAGGGCTGGGGCCTTCCAGCAGCCACCAGCTCCCTCCCAGTCGGTGCCACCTGAGAAGCTCCTCAGGGCAGGTCCTTTTGTCCTGTGTTCATCAGGTTGTGGCTGCAGATGTGAAGCAAGAGCAGGCCCACAAGTGACTCATGCCAGGAATGCCAGGCATAGTGAGCCTGGAGCTGAAGTATGATAGTACTGCTGGAATTTTAAGCCTGATACATCAGCATTTTTTTTTTTAAGAGTGCACCATTTCATTTTTCCAGTCAACAGAAACCTTCCCAGATTACCACCTCTCAAGATAAGGATTTAGCTTTACAATGCCATGTGCCAGCTTCATCAGCATCCTTAGATGCAATCTGTCTTATCTGATGGATTTTATACGTCCAACATACTTAACACAGTCCTTAACTTGGTCTGTCCTTCCATGGATAGAAACTCTCTTCCTAAAAATCTCCATTTCTAGATGCAATCTAGAGCTTTGGGAGGCCTATACATACTTAGCTGCAGTAAATACGCACGCACACAGACACTACACGAAGTCTACTCAAACAAATTACCACAATATATATTATCTAAGCCTGCCTACCTATCAAGTGGTAGTATACTAGACAATTGTATAAACAAAAGACTTAATTAAAATTGCCCACAGTATATGAGGGGACTTTGCCAATACAAGGAGACTGGCCTAAAGGACTACTGTTGGCCTGAGAACAGAAAGGTATGCCTACAACTCATTTGACACCAAATCATTTTATACTTAGCTACTGATAAATGCAACATGGTATTTCATAGGGGGCACTACTAATAGCGAATACTTGCAATGAACTTACTGTCCAGTCAGTGCACCTCACACTGAGGAAATGAACCCAAACTTGGGCATCTGCCAGTACAAATTTTAGTTTGGATTCTATGCCTTTTTCTTGTTTTCCTTGTTATCTTGTTATTCTGCATGTGTGCTGTGTTTGAACCATGTTGACACTCTCTGTCTTGATGCAGCTGGCCCCCCAGATCAATTCCTGGATGCCCAACTTGAAAGCACTTGAAAGGAAATCCACAGGGCAGGCGATATGGTTGGCTCTCAAGCCTGCTAGATTTTGGCTGACCCAGCACAGCTTCCTCCCAGCAGAGTTCCTTTATTTTTTATCTCTTCTCTGAAAACCACGGACATTTGCTAATATCCTGTGTACTAATTTGATTTTCCAGTAGCTGTCACAACATCAACATCATAATTAAAAACATCATTTCCTAAGAAGCACTCTGAACTTCGAAAGCAGCCTTCTTTTTTGATTCCTACAGTTTAGTCCAATCTACCTCCAACACTCAACTTCCTTTTGATCTTTCCTTGCAGAGATGGCCAGTGAAGCATTTCTGCGTGTTGGGGATTCTGACCAGCAACTGGAAACACTATCTTTAACTGGCTTTTGTTCTGGTTCCTCACAAGCTAGCTTTGATTAAGGCACAGCCCACTGCATATACCGAAAGATTAAGATTCCCCTTTTTTTTACATCTTAACCAAAAAAGTAAACAACCACCACTCACTGCAGGAGAGATGGCTCTGTTGGTCTAAGATGTGCTTTCCAGCACCAATTCTACAAACAAACTCTGTGGCAGTCAAATATCTCCAGCTAAAAGCAGTTGATGAGCTTAGGCTGTTGCTATCCCTTGCATGCAGCAGCTCTGACATGGGTGTGCAAAGTAAAGCCCTGCTTTCCACCACCAAGGGGGACAGACCCCCATATTTCTGATGTGTAAAGAAAATAATATCCTGCTCTGTGGTATCCTGCTTTCTGCTCTATCTCAACACCAAGCACAGCAGCAGCAACTGCACTTCTGAAACCCACTCTCACCGTTTCTCTGTTCCCAAAGAGCCCCTCTTTAGATGCCAAGGTACACTAAAGTCCTGTGCCTGAAGCTTCTTGTTAGTTCACTGTATTAATGAAGCCATTAGGGATTTTCATTTTAGAGAATGCTTTGTGATTTTGTAACCTGGTCAGCTTCTAATCAGGTAAATCTAACGTGAGGAAAAATTTAAAAAGTTGTTCTCTCTCACTGTTCATTTTGTCTGCATGTGGTCATGCAGGGTAGTCTTGTCTTTACTTAAATGCTAATAAAAAGAGACAGTTCCACATTATTAATATCTCTTCATTCTTCACACACAGCCAAGATTTTTATGTATCCATAGCCAACTTGAAGGCAAACATAAGGACTTGGCTACTAACATTTTTCATTAAGAGATGAGTGAGCATCCTTCTCCCCTTAGTATTAAGTTTTGTCATTATTTAAAGGACACTGAGTTAAAATGAACCATTTGTCTCTACTGTGTCACTACAAGAGAAAAACCTGCTTGTTACACTGAAATACCTAATGGCACTTTTCATTAATATTAAGTCCTTTGTACTCACTGCTCTCTAGTTCTGGCAGCAATTCCCTATGACCACTGCATAAGGTTTCATTATGATACTTATCCTTGAGAAGCACTTTCATTTACCATAGAAATGACTGGAAAGATAACGTCGTTTTCAGTAGTGGGCTCTTCTTTCCCTTCCCTTCCTACTCCTTTTATTTAATTTAGGGAAAACAATAAGAGAGACTTAACTCCACTTCTTTCCCTCTCTTTCAGATATGATGAAAATAAGATAAAAAACCTGTCAGGTCTGTCACTGAAATTTCAGTTTATTTATTATGGAATAACATTGTTTTTCCAAAGGAGGATGCTATTCAGCTTTTCCTGTCATCATGATATACTAAGAGGGAGGGAGGATTACATGATTTTTATCAATAAATTATTTTGTGCCAATAAATGTGAAAATTTCAGGACAACAATTTGTAAACAACCTACTGACTGGCTTATTTTTCCCGTATAAGAACCTCCATGCACTACTGCCATGGCTGCTCAGAGAATTTCAAGAAGAGATAATAAAGAATCCTGACAACCCTTTGGACATCTCTTCTTTCCTCCCCTCACCCCACATCTCATTTTGCCTTTTCCTGTCTAAAAAAAAAAAAAAAGTCCCCTTTTCCTTGGCTTTATTTTACATTCTGCCTTTTGTTTTCTTATCTGCCCCTTATTCTTTGTCCCCCTCCCCCAGAAGAGCTTGGGGGCCTTCCTCCCTCCCTCACTGTGAATACCATTCCCTAGGGACATCAGGAAATTTTTCTGATGTAAACAAAAGCATAAATCCCTTTGCTTGTATTTTCCTACTTTATTGTCTTCTATATTTCCCTTCCCCTCCACTTCATGAGTACTTTTGTATGTTTAACCACCTGCAGAGATTGAGGGTGGAAGACATGAAATCAGAAGCAAACAAAACCTCTGCTTGCTTCAGCTTAGTCATTAATAGCACCATTAGCTTATTGAACTCCAGGATATATCATGTCACAGTTCATGATTCAGGGTCTCTCAATTGCTCTTGCATTGTTTATATCCTGAGTCAGAGTCTTTCGGATAATTTAGGTTTAATCATTCTTCTGCAACAATGTCTTACGGGTGCCATTTAATCAAATCTATCAGTTATGCTCTGAGACATTTTGAGGTTTCAGAGGAATCACCAGACACTGCCTTAGCATTTATTTACTCAAAGGAGTAAAAATGTTTTTTGTGCTTCAGCTTAGTGAAAATGCTAAATGACAAGGAAGCTGAGTGAACTGAGGTATCAGTATCTGTTATGTCCGTGTGGGAACAGGGAGCTCAACCAGAGAGGAAAAATATGGGAACAAGGAAAGAACCCTGACCTCAAACAGCAGCCGTGAACCAACCACTCTGAGTAAGTGAACACATTTTCTTTGGCTTTCTTATGTGACCCGACTGCTGCAGACAGAAAACCAAGTAAGTACTTATTAAAACTGTAAACAACAGGAAAAGGATCCTTATTCCAATGTGTTGCTCCAGCATCTGCCATCTGAATGCTTTTGAGAATGCTTTTGAGAAGTGATTTACAACAGGGATGTATTTATTCTTATGCTCCCCTTAGCTCTTTAATTGAAAACCCCAACAGCTTGAACTTGAGATATGTGTGATCTACAAGTCTACCTATTGCCACTTCAGTCTTGCAAAGTTATCAAAAGAAAATACTGGGGAAATGGACTAAGAGCCCTTGCTGCAGGAAAGACCTGCACTCTTAATTTCAGCTTTTCTTTCAAAGAATTGAGAATACAAGGGGAGGCTCCAATCATTCAGCACAAATAGAGTTTTTGAGTTTTTGGTTTTTTTTTTCTTTAAACATGCAGTCTTACTGGTTTTTTGTTGCAGGAAACATTACACTTAAGCACAGGTTGGCAAGGAAACCAGGCTCTAATGTGTTGTCTGCCAGTTCACACACAGTCAACACTGATATACATGTATCCTCTACAGCCCAAAAGAATAAAATTGGAGAAAATGTAATCTCCCATTGTTATTTATGAAAATGGTACTTAAGCATCTTTTTCTGCTTTTGATTGGATGGAGGAGTATCACATACGACCTGGCTCCTGGCAGAACTAGGAAGTTCATTTAATTTAGATGAAAATTAATAATTTCCTAAATCTAACTCATATCACTCAAACACTTTTTAAAAAATTGCACCAATCCAATTCCTCCACAGTCTCACAGTCTTACCAAATGGACAACTTTGAGAGAAGTATTATTAAGCAAACAACATCCTTTTTCATACTCTACATATTACAGCAGGATGAGAAGCTTGTTCCCAAGAAAGAAATTTCTCAAGTTTTGTAGAACAAAATGTTCGACTTCTAAATCACATGAAACCTACAGACAGCTAAGCAATTAAATTCCCTAGTATTTGCAAATTCCTCTGAAGCATAAAATACTATCAGTCTTTGGATTATGGATAGGGAAACCAACACAAAAATAATTGAGCTTCCCAATGTTCCTGCAGCACGCTGAACAAAGAACAGAACTAATAAAAGTAAAAACTGTGTATCTGGAGCCTACAAACACCCTTTGATGAAGGGTCTCTATGCTCCTGATTCATGGTGCTAGTAAGCCCATGAAACAGTTTATGCAGTGTATTACGTTGCACGTAACTGTTTTCTGCTCAGTGCTGTTGCCTGGTTCTTGGGAGCTTGTCAACAGCTGTCTGCCCTGGGACTTTCCCTATCACCCTTTGAATTATAACAGCCATCTGATTTGCTTTCAAATACTGTATGATAGGCATATATATCTGTATCATTCACTTACTCCTTTCATCCTGCACAAATCCTCAGGTCTGTTTTTCAAGCACAGCATCCTGAGGTACCAGACTACACTCAGTGGGTTTTTTTTCCACAGCCCATCCAAGATATGAATTGACAACTCCTCCCAAAATATAAAGAACTAAAAGCAAGCTGATGGCATAACTCTGTTTTCCAGTGTTTGTTGCTTTCTACCTAGGCCATATTTGCCTGGAGTCTGCTAGGTTGTAGCTGCTGTTCAAAAGCTGCTGCATTTTTTTCTGTTCTCATACAGTCCCACCTTGCCAATGGACCTGATCAAGACAGTTCTCTACAATAGCAGCCAGGAGAAATTAAACAGGTGAGAATGTTACCTTTAAGCAGAATTTCTTCAGGCTGAATCTCTGATCCTTTAAAAAGCAGAGGAAACTGTTAGGGAGGGTGTCTGCTTCATGGACTCTTGAGGTGCCTTTGTTCTGCTGCTGTGCACTAAAAGATGTTCTTGGTTTCACTTTCTTTGTGTCCTGGAATGAATGAAAGCAAGCCTGCAGTGCTTTTTATCACCCCTAATCTAATTTGCCTTATCCTCACTTTCACTTGCAGGTAGCTGGCTATCACACACTAAAATGTTCCTAAAATGCATATCTCAACACTTTTCCAGCATATTTCACTACTTAAAACAAACAAACAACAAAAACCCAACCAAAACCAAACAAAACCAAAAATAAACAAACAAACAAAACCCCAAATAAACCACAAAATACAATCTCTCTTCAGTAACAGAACTAAGTGAGCAGCACTTCCCAAACAGTAGTATGAGCACATAGTGGACCTCACAGATGTTTTCCAGTACAGGGTTTGCCACATTTGCTTTGACCATGTTTTTCTGTGGAAAAAGAACATGTTCACCATTATCTGAAGTGATGGAATGAAGTAGTTTTGAAATAATTGGTCTGGGTGGGAAATAAAAAAATGCCATTTAAGAAACAGACAAGACACTACTTGTTTACACATCTGTTCAGAAAAAAGCTTGCACGTGCTCATTCACACCACCAACCTTGACCCATTGCTTGGCAGTGCAGTTGAGCGTAAAGTAATTCAGCTACCTGTGTTACTCATCATGAAAACATTCATGACAGAGCCTGTCACTTTTGTTGGCCAACAGGTAACACTAGCAAGTAACCAGCAGTCTCAATTTCTTCCTTAACTGTGGTGGAAGTGGGGCCTTAAATTTATGTTAATTTCATAGGGTTTCAAGAAAGTCTCCTAACTGTAAGTTGTGTACGTATCTGTTTAGTGATACTTTATGGCAAGTACACGTATAAATACTCTTTGGTTGTTTAATGTTTTAAATTAATAAAATGCATATTTTTTCCAAGATTCTAAATATTCTTGGAAACCTGTAATCTAGCTTTAGAAAATGTTTTAAAAATAAGGTTCATAGGTTCCTTTGTCACAATGCCAGAAACAACTTGGCCCATTAAAATCATGCCCATACACGTCAAAGACACTGTCAAACACTAGAATGACTTGAGCTAGATGCTGAAACATTGCAAACAAAGTGAGAGTATGCTGTGCTCTGGCTACTGTTACAGAAACATAACACTTCAGAAGGCAATGGCACTAACAGTAAAGAGGCTGTGGAGAAGCATATCTGAGAAAACTTGATGAATAATAAGGATAGCAAAGTATGGAATAAGTTGCTTAAACTGTTCTCAAATGCTTACACTATCATGGTACTTCCACAGGCAAGTGCTTTTCAAGAATACTCAGATAAAGCTAAACCTGTTATGGAGAAGAGAGAAAAAAATCCAACCATCTCCAGCCTTTCCCAGGAAAAGTTCCAGTGCAACCAACATCAGCTCCTTGCCAGTTTACTCTGCCTGACTCATCCCTCCTTATTTCCTGCTCTACCAGACTCCAGCATGTGCACCTTCTTTTGGTGTTCATGCATCCTCAGTCTCATGCCCAGCCTGCAGGCCATGTCCCTCTGTGTCCTCCTGAAGCCCTGAAGGTACCTATTCCCAGCAGTGCCTTAAAAGTGGGATAGGACTGTGAGCAAAAAAAAGTTGGAGCTGATGCTGATGTTTCCTACATTTGAGGTATGGAGGAGATACGCTGCTGCTTTAACTTGTTTGTTTTTTTTTTTTTTTTTCAGACTGTCCCTTTGTGACCTCCTGGCAGCACTGCTTTCCTCTGACAGTAGAGTCATGGATACTCAGCCCAAGCTAAAATGGGAGGAACAATCTTTCACTTTATATTCTCTGTTGCATATCTTGGCTTCAGTAGGTGTTCTCTTAATATCCCATTCAGCCGTATTTCCATTATTTTCTTCTCCTGTGATTTACTAACAATAAACTAGATTCATGTAAACTAAAAAAAGAGACCAAATGGAAGGCAAAACACCCTTAAATAATTGTGTAGAGGAATTAAAAAGAGGTAAAGGAAGATCTTTATTATAAAGAAACCTAGTGGCCCCAAACATTTCAACATGTCTGTGGAAAATTTTCCCGGAATCCTGAATTATCTAAGTGTTGAGTACTTTCATCTGCCAGTTACCTTGGTCTTGTAAGTCCTGTCATTGAATTAACTGCTCTGAAAAACAAGACCGATTTCTTCTTTCCAGTGTCTGAAGTGACTGATGCAGATGCAGGTGTTTAATTTTAAGCACACAGACTTGAAAAATACAAGTGATTAGTTCCAGGGTTAGTTCCAAGACAGATTTACTATAGCTAGATAAAAATCCCAAATCCATCTGCTTTACATTTTACTAGAAAAGCAGACAGGTAAGATAAAGCTGCTTTAGTGAACTACTGGAGAGCCTTCCCACCAGACTCTGGAACATCTCCCAGGTAACTGATATCTTGGCTTAAATAGCATAGTACTACTTGGGTCTTTCATAGTAATATGAGGCACTTTTTATCATTTTAGTATCACACATCATCTGTGTGCATGAGAGCCTGGGCAGAATGAGAAAGAGCTGTGACTACTGGATTCCCATTCAACAAGACTGGCTCCAGCCCCCTGCCTTTGATTGCTTAAGGGGATTGGTTTGTCTTTGATTGGAAGGGGAATGGTTGCCCTTGCTTTGGACTGTACACCAGATCTGTGCTACTAGAAAACTCTCTCCTAAAAACTTTATTTCAGCCTTAGATTTAAGAGGTTGTTTTATGTTCTCTAGTTGTAAGTATCTGACACATGCAGACCTTCTCCCTTCTAGAAACAGACTTCAAGTACTTTGAGATGCAGATTAACTTGGCAAAGCTAACAAGTGTGGTGTATCTTGCACACTGCTGGGCTATACTAATAGCCAATAACAATTTATAGCTCTTCAATAGGGAAAACTCTGACAGATCAAGCAAACCTGAAGCACCTGAGTGTGAAACCAACTGAACCTCTCCATGACAGCAAGATTCCCTAGAGACCTGTCTGATTTCTGAAAAAGTTACCTGTCAGAAATAGAAACCCACCTTTTTATTCAGATATAACTTTACTCTGTACTGCAGGGTGCCCAGCTTATGTGCTCAGGAAATGAAAGGTGGAGCCCTGGTGCATTTGCCTGTACTCCACAGGAGAATGTTCTGACTGAAGAATGTCCTCTTGTGGAGCTTCTGTCACTGACTCACTGATTCCAAAGTGCAAGGGGAAGCCCTGGATGGGGCCAAATGACAACTAGGAAAGCTTAGTAGTGTGGTAGCTGCCTTTTTTTTTTTTTAATGGAAAGAAAATAACAAACAACAAGGGACATGAAGAGAGAGCAGCAATGACAGAAGGAAGAAGTACGTTGGACTCTCTCAGCTTTGAAGAGAACATTTTTTTAACCCTCTTGAGGGAATGCTTACTTTTTCCATCCCATTTAATAAAACTGATCACAGAGAACTAATTTCTGCTAGGTAAATAGCAACTGGTACATCAATTTCCTGCCAGCAGCTGCAGTTTCAACAGTTTCAGTCTTTCATTCAAATGTGTGAATGCTTTGCTTAAATTGCACATTTCTCATTTAGTGTACCTTGAAAATACATGCTGTCACTCATTCAATCTCCGAGAAGAGTTTGGCTGTGCTGTGGCTTGCATAAAGCAGCACTAGAGAGAATCATTCAAGCGGATAAGAGGAGACATTAGAACACACACAGGTAGAGTTTGGGAAAATTTTAAAAGCTTCTGCCCACAGTTCTGGGTAGCAAATGACTCATCCAAGAGCAGAAGTTCTAAATCAGCTCACCAAATCCATCTGATTTCTCTAAAGGGTTAAAGGCCAACAACTCATGTTAAAAATAAATTATTGCACAGACTCAAGAATCTCGAAAAGATAAAAGGTGTCTCTTAGATGTAGCAATGAATTAATACAAATCTTCAAAAAATGCTACCTTGCTGGTGAGTTCCTGTAAGTAATTTTTCTTTTTGTCCCCAACTGCTCCACTGTACTGACAAGAAGAAACCAGAATGCCATTTACTTAACCTAGCTCATATTTCTCATTTGTAATTCCCAGAATACCAGTTCTCCTCCCCTCCAGCCTGGGAGCCAGGTGATTTTGTGTGTTCTTACCAGTGGTTGATCTGGGGATTCCAAACCTTCTCATGTACCATGCTGACATTTAGCAATTAGCCCTTTTTGGAGCCCAAGAACAAATTGCAAGAAAAAATATCTCTTGGATAAAACAAGAACTTTTCAAAAATTCCCAAATGAAGATTTGTATGTGTTTGATGTATTTTTCCCCACTAGATAATGTCTGCTTGCAGATATTTCATCTTTTTACAGCAGTAGTCAAATCGGAAAAAAATATGCAGATTATGCTGCAAACCATTCTGTTTTCAAAACAGTTGCTCCAAATAAAATAAGATTTAAAATTTAATTTACATTTTAGGTAAAATAAACCTGGTTTCTCTGTAACAACACTCTTTTAAGGAAGGCATTTCAGAGACTTTCCCCCTAAAGTCACTATTCATACTTTTGCTTTGAGACAAGAGAGACTTTAAAAACACAAAACTTCTTACAAAATGAAAAATCCAGTTTCTACACTTTCAGAATAAATCTAATTATTAAAAGTATGGGGTGTTTTCCTGCCCTTATTCATCTTTGGCGTGTTCTAGCTACATGTGTATCCACATTACAGCTGCAACATGATGCAAACCCTGGAAGCCAGAGACTTTGTTAACCTACCGGTATCAATAGTTTATCTGAAGTCATGGTTCATTAAGCGTGGAGCTTGTGTCCTATGAAAAGGAGTAGCAGTTGAAAAGTGAGCATATAATTAGACACATCGCCGTGACAAAAGCCTTCAGTACACATCCTTTTCCTTTTTTTCTTTCTAACATGTTAACTAACATCTAAGTGTTTTTCTAGCGTGTAGATTTATACTGTGTCTGATTTCAAGCAGTACCCCAGCATTTACCTACCAGATGGCAGAGTTCCTGGGAAGAAAAAAGACTGAAGATCTGATAATCTGACCTCCCAGAAGCAGCATCACTTCATGGTTCAGCGAGAGCACTGCACGCAATAGAAGTGAGAGTACAGCTCACACGGCAGCTACGGGTGCGCTCCTCAAGGATTGTCATCAGCCACGTTTCCATTCCGGCTGAGTAAGCAGGATGCTCCTTCCCAGCTACCTCACAATGTCTTTTCACACAATTGGTCATCCAAGGGGAGAAACCCTCCATATTGGAGCAGATGGTTCCTCAATCAGTTGGTAACAAATTCAAAAATACAAGTCCTCCTAAAGCATCTTGCACTGCTAGTATGAGCCAGACAACGTAAATTTCGAGCACGCAAAGAAGTCACGGATGGAGATGTGCAGCTCAGAAAACAAATGAAAACACAGCCAAATCAGTGGTTTTGCTTAGGAGAAATTACATTTAGTAAGAAATTGGAATTATTTCTGAATCTGATTTTGTCCTTAGAAGAGATTTAAGAGAATGTGTGATTAGTGCCTCAATTAGGTTCAGCTAATACCTATCCAGAAATAGGTTTTCACAGGTCAACAGAAAAGGAAAATGTTTCTACAGATTCAAAGGTTCTTAGCACTGACAACATAATTGCCATGTTCACTATTAGTTCAGAAGCATATGAGATGAGGGGAAATGGAAAGTTAAGCATTCAAAATTCTGTGATAAGTAGGTAGAAATAAATATTTTTAAATGTGTGTGGGGATGCTAGAAAGAAACCGTTGCCAAGTAGTTACTAAACTTCCACAGACACCTATTGTTTGCAAATCAAATTAGTAATTCAGAATTAGCATGGATTAAAAGTACCATTCTGCAAAGATCAATTGCTTAGCCCCATGGCTTGGTCTTTCTAGTCATTTGTTAACTGCTGCTAACAGTTCACTAAACCTTAAAACACCCTAATGTATTCTAACATGTGAGTCAACTAACATCTGCACAGGGAAATTAAAAACCATGAGGCCAAACTAAAAGGGGAAAATATTTCTACAGATTCAAAGATTCTTTCCACTAACAACATTAATATCACATTCAATACCATTGCTAAGACACACATTCTCTGACCTCTCTATGGAATTTCATTTGTGTCTCTCAATAGGAAAGACCTTAGGAAAAAGTAAAATGCTTTTTTCTTTCTTAGTGTATGACGTTTGCTACTTCTGAATGGGAGATGGGTGCTGCAGTGCCCTGTTGCTCTTGGACAGTGGCATTAAGCTCACCGGAAGGGAATCCTGGAATGACTGCAACAATTGTGCTCATTAGAAAACGAACAGCTTCCTTCACAAGAAATACATATTGGTAGTCAACTGGAAAAGCAGACAGAAGACACTAATGCTTACCAAACTCATGCTGGCAGGCTTTTTTCCAGGCTATGTATTACTAGCAGGTGCTATACAGGACACAGCAAAGAATTTTTCTTCAATAAAATTTGTTTTAACAACAACAATTTGGCGTACAGGTGCCCAAGCAACCCCAAGAATCAACTGGAAAAGCAAATTTATCTTTTAAAATGACTAAAATAAAAAACCCTGAAAAACTTCATTTTCTCATAATATTCTTCTTTTGTATGGGACAAAGAACTGCTGAATGTATGGATGTGTGAAGAGGGAAAAGGCTTTTAATTTCCCAAAATTCCTAGCTGAGAAGTATTGACATGGTGTTACAAAAACATGTAAAGATCTCTAAAAGTCTGGACTGAACCACTCTGAAGAAAAATAAAAAGTGGGTATGATTCTGACAACTAAAGTTTGGCAGCTGTCACAAACCTAGGTAAAGCCCTCATATTACCTTCATAGCTGACACTGCTAAATACATCTTGCTGCACATAACATAACCAAATCATAAAGCAAAAGGCTATATTGTCAACAAAGCTTTCTTTGCCTCTAAGATGACATGCCATTATTAGCATCCATGCTGCCAGCTCTGAATGATGCTTTACCTACTGTTCTAGCTGCTGAGCAGAGAGAAAAATGGGACTACAGTTCTGAATTGATCCTATAGCCTGCCCTGGCACACAGAATGCAAACCTTTTCCGACACAAAAACTGATTCAGACCTTTCAGTCTTCAGTTTCCACCACAGCATCTGGAAGTCCCTTGGGCTGATTTAGAGGCTGAGCTGCTCATGTCTGCTAGAGATGGTTGCATTAGTAAGTGTCTCTTCAGAATTAAGAATGACTCCTTCCAATCAAGCTGTGTGTCTTGCCAGAGTGCTGTTGGCAGGAACAAAGGACTGATTTGAAACCTAGACGTCTTTAATAAAGTTACAAAATGAAACTAACTTAAATACATACCAGAAATTCAAGAGGAAAATACTCATCTGCTCTGGGCACTTAAATAAATGATTCTCTCATGCTACAACACTAAGTTCGAGTGTCAAACTAAACTGATTGCTACAGACCTTTAATTCTCAAACACAGCACTACTTAGGATAAAAAAATGGAGAATTCAGAGTACATATAATAGTAAAGCCAGCCCATTTTCTTACAGTTCTTAAAATCATGTTGTTTTGATTTGTTTTTCCACCTACCTTTCTACTAAATCACTTGATGGAAAAATACAAATTTCTATTTCTCATTTATTTCTTTGTGACACACCCACTCATGGCTTGCTGTCATCAGTAAAAAGTTCCACTGGCCAGTGGTACCCAAGAGGAGCTTTACTTGAGAGGGGAAATAAGTACCTGTCTTCTGCAAAGGAGTCTCATTGTAGCTTCAAGCCATAAAGTAACATGCCATTTCTGCACTCTTTCCTCCAAACGTAATATTCCCTTTTATATCGTCCAGTCACGTGGTTGTCAAGCACAGATGTCCTTTTCACTTTTTTTTCTTCTCCTACTGTTTACAAAAAGCCAAATATTTTTGCAATGAAAGATCTCATTTGGCTGTATCCTGAGAAAGCTCTGTAATCTCTCACCAGCATCCCGGATTCAGGATGTCAACTCTCACTGAACCATGAAGACAACTTAACAGCAAACTAGATTCATCAAAATAGCATTTTCTATTAAAAAAACCACAAAAATCAATGGGCTGCTTTTCCTCAACAATATATTTCTCTCTTAGGATGCAGTAAGTACTGTCCTGTTCCTTTCTACCTGTATAAAAAGTTTTATATACAGTGCAGGCACAATAAATAGAAAAAGTTAGACAAAGTAGTATCTTTTTACAATTACCTAATAAAATTATCTTCTTTCTTTACTGGTTATGGTAGAGAAAATCATTTTTGTTTCAGAAACCAAAGAATGCAACCAATTCCTCAGTGCAAGGCAGACTAGGTAAGAAGAAGCCTCTATTCCTAAGAGACAATTCTTTAGCCCTATTTATAAAGCAATGAGACTATAAATAAACTAGTAAGGAAAAAGCAGGAATTTAAATTATATTTGAATAAATATTTTGCTTTTCCTTTGGCAAAAGGTCTCACAAGGAAAAAAAGAACATTCATAGATACAAAGCAGTAGCTTATGCAGCGGGTCACATTCTGAGTTTCTTAGTTTTCAGGCCTCTCTGAAAGATTGCTTTCTCTTTGCCAGCCAGGCCTTTGATATGCTTATCATGCATTTAAAGCTATTTATGGATGGATATATAATCCTGTCTAAACCGATTAGAAAAAATTATACCAATCTACCAGCATCTACTGTATTAAATCATGTACTCATTAGGAAACATTTCTGGAACACCAAACCCACCCATTAACAATCTTAGTTGGGGAAAAAAAAGGCTGGGGTAAATCCCAGACAAGTTCTCTCATTTTTGTGAGTGAGAGAATTTAACAAGCAACTGTTTTCCAGCAGTTGACCGTGAAATGGATCATGTTTTATTTATTCTGCACAAATGGCAAATCACAGCAAAGTGTAGCCTTGGGATTAATCAGTGGGCTTTTATCACTGGGGCATTGGTTGGACTTTGGTTCCTCTCAGAGTGCCTACAAATCACTCTGATTAGACGCCTGTCTGAAATATACATCATTTGACTTTCCTAGCTTCAGGCATAGTAACTGGAAGACAGTATAAAGGGGATGAGCTTCTACAGGGTGGGTCACTAAGGTTTGATATAAAGGGTGAAAATTAGTGTGTCTAAGAGAAGGCTAATGAATAGCAGCCAGCAATGCTGTGAAAGTCTAATCTAGGAAAAAAAGAAAGAGTTAAAAAGCCTTGGAACACTTAACTGTCCCAATTCCTGGATAAAGGCCTGGCACTTTTACAGCTGAGTGCTGATAGTAGTGCTAGGGGTCACACAAGTTGCAGCTCTCCCATCTCCACCCAGCAGAAGAAAAAGAACTGCTATGGAGATGAATCCAAAAATTCAACACAAACATTAAAATTGATACTGGTGAAGATAATTTGTAATTGATGCAATGGTTCCAGCTCACGTCTGTGTGGCAGGCAGGAGTACCTGGCCTAATGAATCTATCCTTCAAGACGTTCAAGCTTGCGGTTTCAGTCGTGTGTCAGTGACTCAGTCTTTCTGAGAATGTAGGCAGAAGATGACCTTAACATATAACAATCCTGAAAAGAATATGTGTGTTTTCTGGTCCCATTAAAATATGCCCAAATTTGGCCCAATTCAAACACATGAAACACCCTGTTTCAGAGATGCCAAAGCTCTTATCAAGGAATTTAGGTTTTTCTACATTCCATTTATATTGTACATCTCCCTTTCCACCAATGATAACATGCGAAGTCCAAATCTCAGTTGCCTGACTTTCCAGTTCCCAAATCCAGAAGCTTCTCTACACCACCTGCAGAACAGATGTCCCTGCTGTGGTGCTGTGCAGCTCTCTATCATGACTCTTCACACAGAGTAATGATTTACTGCTGCTATAGTCAGCGAAAGCAATACTAGTTGCAATCTGATAGTAACTGCCTCAACACAAAATAACAAAGGCTGTAAATCCAGCCGTGAAGCTTTAGATTCAAACCCTACATAGCATGCCATGTGTCAAAATGGTTTATTGAAATTGTATGTACTTAATTATTTTAAATGTGTTTCATTCCATTGCTACGTGATGCACAAATTTGCAGGGTCCATTTCTGCTGTTTGGGTTTCCTGACTAGGCTGTACCTGCTTTTCCTGCTTACACACAGTGTCATACACATCCTATACTGTCTGTGAATTCTATGAATTAAAAAAACACCCAACTCTAGGGTCAATATGGATATGAAGTATATATTAATGTAAACCATTTTCATTTGGAAAAAAAAGTATTACAGCAATATTACTTATTACCTCCTGCATGGACATGATAGATGTGCTTTCTCCTCCCTTTGCATATTACCCATTTGATGCCGTTAGCCTCTTGTCAATACCCATATTCACAGCAGCTGCTTCTGTTCACTGAGCAGAAAGGAAAAGTATTTTTCTTTGAAGATGATGTGAACACTGTTCAATGAATCATTCAGCAAGTACTACTGCAGCTCAGTCATCCTACAGGCCATATTAGACTCAGGACCCTTGAATCTATAGCCAAAATAAGCCTTAGTATAGAATGTCTTCTGTAGTTAAGATAAGCAGTAGCTTGCAAAGTATTAAGGGAAAATCCTATACTCTGATCTGAGGCATATTATAATAGGATCTACTTAATATTCAATAGAGCGCTTTCAACACACTTTCATTTTAAATACAATTAATGTATTGCAATCTCATATTTATCTCTCTGGAGAGCCTAAGAATATTTTCTCCATTGTACTGCAAACGGAAAAGAATCCTTCGGTGTCCTGACACATTCCTTTGGAGATTTTCAGTGCTTTAAATCAAAGCACCAAAACAAGAGTTTATTGTAGCAACCCAGAGGGAAGCATCATCTCCAATATCCTGATTCTCTGCAGCTGCTCATTCAGCATGGATGCAAGCTGGTTATTAACACTAACAAACGGGGACTTCCTTTGCAAGAAAGACTATCTCTATGTCCATGCTGCATGCTCTTTGCACATAAGAGGTAGTCATGAAAACTTAGGAGAATTGATATCCAGATGCCTACCTACTCACCTTTTCCTCAAATTTTATATCTCTGAAGTTTTTGTTACAGAAAAAAAAAAAAGTATGCAAGGTGAAAAAGGCCATCAAGTGGAAGAGGCAAGGGTTCAGAACAGGCAGCAACAGAAGTCTTAATTCAATTCCACTGTACCTAGAGGTTATGATATTGATATCAATTATACGCCTAGAATTTTTCAATTGGACTCCTGTCTCATTTGTACTCAGGATAGACAGAGCTCAGGGAGTGAACTGTTATAACCCCTTGGTTACTTTTACCCTAATTTTGGCCCTTGGCCTTATTACTTACAGTCTTTTCTATGC